>BQNB010009093.1:0-58737 GCA_026074375.1 Tanacetum coccineum
CTATTCCGCTGTCGTCCGATTTTAAGGGTGTGACACTTTTCTGACTCATCAAGCTTTTCGAACTTAGATCTGTCCCCCGCCATTTGGTGAGAACATCCACTATCTATGTACTAAATGACTTTAATACTCTCTTTTGGGTCAACTTGTGTCATGAATAGATAACTTTCTTCCTCTTCATCTTCTGCATACTTGTGCCTGTGCATAATTTAGAATCTGAATTTGAATGTGCAATATCGACTGTTAGTGCCAATATTACGATATTTAATTTATACGATCTCTTTATGTTTTGGTGATAACAAACATGTAACATGTAATACATAACGTAAAGTACGCAAGTTACTCGTAATCACAAATCATCAATGCATACATATCAACAACACTCTATGTCTCAAGTCTGCATCGCACCGACATTTGTTTGCACTCAATGTAAATCACATAAGGTATGTACAAACAAATTAAACTTGTAGGATGATCAAAGAAAAATATTTTTTTCTTAACCATTACATTCTACAAAGTATTTTTCAAAAATAAAATAAACACAAACTACTTTTAAAAAAAGCAAAAGTTTTTATATACATAATAAATTATTTGAAATCCCTAGGTCCACCCCCCCCCCCCCCCCCCAACATAAGAAACAGTATTAAAAGTACCAGTATCAACACATTCCCCATAAAAAAAATTACAAAAAAGGGAGCGGAGTCGAACGACGCCCCCTGATATATAAAATGACCACAGCGCCGAACCACGGGCCGTTTTGGCTAAGATCGGTCAGCTTACAGCTACAATAAAAAAATTGGGGTCATCTCAACTAGCCGATTTAACAAACCTTTTTGCACGAAATATTCTCAGACTTCTTTCTCTCTCCTATATCTCCACATAAACATCCTCCACTAAATCTCACTAGAATCTTACATGCATTCTTTTATACTGTTTTAATCTTGTTTACAATGTACCAATCTTCTACTCTTTCCTTCTTCCCTCAAGTGCAAGAGAAGAACTTCGGTCATCTTCAAGATCTGAAGTTATGTAGTCTAGTTATTCCATTTGTTACATATAGATCGAGTCAATACGTCCAATCTTTAGCAGTGTGAAGATCCAAATGATGTATAGCTTGAGGATAGGCTGATTGTGGGTTGGTTTAGTATTTATAGGCCTGTAAAAATACATTGGTGAAGTGGTAGATAGGTTCTAGCTAACCTGATTAGGGCTGACATTCTATGCTTAGTGTTCGAAATAATGTAAAGCAACGCGTGTTTTATGTGTTTAAGCCCCCAGCCATAAAACAAAAGGTTTTTTATGTTGGGACCATAAAACATAACGGTTTGGTGTACCCCGAAGAATGACTCGACATCTTAGCTTAGTGTCGAAAAGAATGTAAGCATGATATAAGGTTTTCTCCGCCAAAGAGAGCTTGTTGATTAGTGAAGTAACTCTAGAGTTGGATACTCGAGGAGTGGAGTAGGGCGAAGAGGAGCTTCGTGACCGAACCACTATAAATTCACCGTGTGCAGTTTCTTTGACTTATTTCATTACTTTACCGCTTTACTTTTATACTTGCATTGTGCTCTCATATTGTGTGAATGGTTGTGTGTTAGATCTGTTAGATAAAGTTTATGTAGCTCTTTGTGCTATAAATTGTGAATGGTTGGTTATATTGTTGAATATTGCGATTAGTCTATTAGTATACCTGTTATATCGACGACTTCGTCATATTGCTCAAACTGATCGGTAATATGATACAAAAAGATCAAGTCCGAAAACCTCTTTCTAGTGATGGTCCCTAACTCACGCGGCGGCCCCCCTGAAATACTGGCGGCCCCATAAATATAATGGGACCGCCGGTAGAAGAGTGATGTAATCTTTGATCTTAAAGTTTTTAAATGAAAACGTATTCACCCCCCCCCCCCTCTACGGTTTCCATAATTGGTATCAGAGCCACGTCGCTCTAGTTTATTAATAACAAAATGTTTTAAGAATAAAGTACTGAACCATGTGATCAAATTACCCATGAAAGGGGACAAAATATGGATATGGAAATGTGTTTTGTTGTTTGACGTAGTATTTTTGTTTTTTTTTTAAGATAGTTTTTTAATAAATATAACTTCGTATACTATCTTGAAGGAAAATTTTCCAAAATAACTTGAAATGTCCAACTTATTTTTGTCTAAGTCGTAAGAGTAGAAATTAATGTCTAAAACACAGCGGAAAAAAAAAAATTTATGTGCTAAGGAACAACTTTTTTAAAGTCTTATGTTCACCAGTTAAGATGAACAAAATTATATTTATGGAGAATCAAAAAAACTGTATAGGTCACTGGTGCGGTCCCTTAAATTTCGGCAGAATAGCGACCCCCAAAAATATCGGGGTCCGTCACTTTTATGGGGGCCGCCTGTATGTTTCGTCAGTTTTTTACAAACTTCGAAAAATCATATAAAATCAACCGTAAGTCCGTAGAAGTCCCGTGTCACCCGCCATTTCGAAGATAACCGAGTCTAGTTTCATTACTTCCAAGTCTTTATTTCTAAACTTAAAGTGAGTCCAGAAATGCAAAAATACTATAATATGGCAAAACTATATGTATCGGTTTGACGTAAAACTTGTAGTTTCCTTTTCTTTCAAGTCGAGCATTACTATCAACATAACATTGAAAACATTGTATATTGATTAATTTTGAAAATTGGGAAAGAATCTATCACAAAATGACCGACGAATATTTGTTATGTGAGTTTAACTTTTGCTTCAACTACTCTGTTAATAAGAAATTAATATATTAATCATTAACTATTTGTAATTGAGCTAATAATATCTAAACATATTTATCATGTAGCAATTTGTATGTTACTAGTTTTTGCAATGGCATATATGCCAAGATCACAAATGATATTACAAGTGTTACATAAACATTCTTTTAGATTATTTTGAGTGTAGTAACTCCATTTAGAAACGAGACAGCTTAACATATATTTGTCAAGTGTGGTGAAAAAATCGATGTCCTAATATAATATGTTAAAATCCGTCAGCTAAAATATTTCCAAACATATTTACTTCACTTCCAACAAATGTTAAAATCATTTCATTCGAGTGCCTTCTTTGAGTTCTTGACCTTGGGTATGTTAACAACAAAAGAAAATATCAATATTAATTTATAAGACATTAGTATTTAAGTTATAAAAGAAATGTATAAATTTTTTTGTTAAACTTTGCTTATCTTCTACAATGTTCTAACAACACACACACCAATTATAATTCTTTTTATAAACATGTACTATTATACAAAATAAGTTGTTTTGTATTAAAATGGTTAGAAAAATCATTCATACACTAATAAAATGTCAAAAACTATGCATACGATGCATAACAACAAATAGTTTTTCGCACAAGCAAAATATATGACAATCTTGAAGTAAGAAATTAACTTGTCATTATTCATCAACCTCACACTTACAACTAGTCTTAGGATTAATGGAACACACTATAAAAATATTTATTTGTTTTCTTTTTAAAAGAGTGTTCGCGAGGTCAAGAAAAATCGAAATATATATCTAACTCATTATTCAAAACTTAAGATTGATATTAAGTAAGCGAATCCTAATTGCAAGTATTGAGTATGGACAAGGAAATTAGATATTAATTTGTCCCCATAGCTTTGAGACTATATC
The DNA here is from genome assembly GCA_026074375.1 of Tanacetum coccineum. Taxonomy (NCBI): domain Eukaryota; kingdom Viridiplantae; phylum Streptophyta; class Magnoliopsida; order Asterales; family Asteraceae; genus Tanacetum; species Tanacetum coccineum. Next base: position 3,660 of record BQNB010009093.1, read on the forward strand.
AAAATGTAACAATGACATTATATTATCTAAACCTACATACCCAATCACACTCGATTTGATATGAAAATAACGACATCCTTTTTAAGACGATAAGAATATGCATCGTATCATAACTCACACTTGTGTAGATAATAATCATAATGAGTATCTACATTTCCAATTGGTGTGTGTTCTAAAATATTTGGCAAAATATATGCAAAAAAATACACATGAAAGTATGAATTGACGACTTGAATGTCTTGTCTAAAATATTCAAGTAATTTACCTTGCAATGCAATTGGTAAAGTCGTCATCTCCGAAAAGCCAAACATGAGCAAATGCACAACATATGTTAACTTTTGCTCAAAGAAAAAAACAATCAAAAGCATAACCAAAACGTAAATTCTCTACTCAACCAAAACTTTCTCTTACTAAACCAAAATAAGTAAAATATTTATTCTTCACCAAATAAGAACCATTTAACCATCTAAGATTAGGACCTAGGAAAATTGAACATAATTCCTCAAACCAAATATCGTGCTTTTCTTTTAATAAGTGAATGTAAGAGGAATTTCAAATATGAAGATGATATTAATTCAAACGATAATCAATCTCCACTATTCAATCCTATTACAAATTTGGATATAAACATGAAATCGAGATTAGGAATTATAAGATACTGTAAGGGAATTATCTATCAAATGTACCATAGATATTTTTTCAAATAACTACATGTTTAACCATCCTTGTTATTACATGAAATCACAAGTCGATTTGCAAGACAAACAAGATTAGTCTCAAATTGTAAATTCACACTTTAGCAATGAAGATGTTTTCATTTGAGTCTAGAAAAAGTTGTTCAAATGTTGTGTTATTAGCTATGGATCAATATTTATAACATGCTTAACTTAACACACTCGTAAGCTAGGAAATGACGACTGGATTAGAATTATCCATCGGAAACTCATAAGTACTCCAACTTGATAAGCAAGTCTTTGATGTCATTTCCGAAAACTCAAACCAAGAACCCTTATAACTTATATAAGCTTCTCCTAACAACGGAATTTCAACACCATCTCCCAAATAATAATAATAATAATGAAAAAATTTGATCCATGTCCCAAATTTGGCACTGTCCACGGATACGATGGATCCTTCGTCCTACAATTTCATCTTCGCGGTTGTGGTAGATCCGCCCTATGGCAATAGATTAAACATCTTCTCACTATGTAAATCTGCTTGCTTAAAAGTCTAACATAGATGTAAACTAACTTAGTAAAATCATCATTAATTTCTAAATAAAGAGACAAACACAAGATCTATTAGGTAAAATAACCTAATTAGATTTCTTTCATAAAAGACATGCAAAGGTGCATTCTTTTTGAAGCACACCTTCAATAACACTATTGTCACTTTTAAGCATACTCCGAGGTACCTGGATGACTCATTCTTTCTTTATAGCTACAACAACTGTAGGCTTTCTCTCTCATTCAACCCTAGAATTCCACACAATATTGAATTAGTGATTATCGAACCAAATAAAGTACATTAGTTGAGGTCATAGTAGGCCTTGTATGGAAAAGACAATACAAATACATCTTTGTTAACACTTATTAGTGCAAACATAGAGATTTCTAATTTTTGGTCTAACATGAGAATGACTACTGGAAATCTATTTCACTATGAAATATCAATTTGACCTGAACGGTTGAATTGCTTCCAGAGTAAAGTTGCGGTTCGTGGTATAACCCAAAAAAAGCCGTGTTTTAGCCTGAATTGACACCACTAGTGATAGTCTCATATTCATTCTCTACTTTGATTAAAATTGTTTCCGTTCTTAACTATGCCAAATGATAGTTTACATCGTTAGACTTTTGTATTTCATTAGAGAGTGCACACTAAGCAAGTAAAGAATTAGGTTTCCCCTAAGTCAATCTAGACTACATGGCATTTACCCATTAATGAGCTTTGAAGTTTCATGAATGAAAACGATTCGCTTCCTCCCCCCCCCCATTGTGGGTATTGCCAATATATCTTTTAATGTTATCTTAATGCACATGTTATTTGCTTAACATTGAATGCAGTCTTTGTAAAAGCGTTTGCTTTTTTTTTCAGCAATTTAATAAAGTAAATCCTTAGTTTATCCTAAATAACTCATCTCCTAAATGGCTAATTGCGCAAAAACAAAGTTTTACATGACGATTACATGTAAAATTATCAAGATTTGTTTGTATCATCTATACATGACATTAACATGTATAATGTGTGCACCTACACTAGTGTTAGGTTAAACAATGAACAATAAGGTTTAGATGACATATACTCTTAAACATTATTCCTTGTTGATTATAGTGTCGATGCCTGCTTATAATCCTATAAATTTCATCTTTGCTACACTTCATTAGGCAAATATAGGATTTCTATTTTGTCTAACATGAGAATGACTACTAGAGAATCAAAAGAGTCACAAAATGGTCTTAAATCTCCTAGAGTCTTTCGTCACGCATTTTCTTAATCATCATCTCCCCCTCTTCTAAATAATCCACTCTTTGTCACGGAAAAGTTAGATGCAAATCTAATACCCTTCAAAGTAGGTTTGACAACTTAAATATTTCATCCAAAATATTCAAGTATTTTTTACTTGCAATCGCAAACGTTAAAGGTCATATCCAAAAATCCCTATTAAAGCCTTTTAACAACATTAGTTAAAACGCTCTCCATTTCTCTTCGACGAAAACATTCTTTCTCTTCGACGAAAACATTCTTTCTCTTCGATGAAACATTCTTTCTCTTCGACAAAAACACTCTTTGTCTTTTGATCACACATCTTTCTTCTCACTCAACCACGCCTCTTCAACCATAGAGATGGCTAATCTCTTTCCTCCACTATTTTTGCTACCACCTTTAAGATAACTGTATACCTTGTCATGTGATTGTTCTATGAACATTTACAATGCTCGAGAAGAGCTACATAACTCTGTGAGTGTAGTTTATCGTACGTTAACCACCATCCGTCTTGACCATCTACTTGACATTGTCAAGATCGTCGCCTCCATCTTCGTTTGTTATTCCTTCTTTATATATATTATTATAATTTATTATTATTTTTATTATAATTATTATTATTATTTTTCCCACGTAACGAATCACACCCGTAGATACACGTCACCTATTTCTTCAGGACAATGTCCAAAAGGAAACATCTCCATCGAAAAGGTCGCGACTGAAGATAACATCGCCGACATTCTTTCTTTACCCCTTAAGCCGAGGAAATCGTTAAATTATCTTCAGATCTTGGTTTTTTAAGGAATGAAATGGAACACTATTCCAAAATCGTTCTCTTCTTTTCTTCTAGTTTCGATTCTAGTCCGTGTTCCATTTCGTGTCGTACAACCTTAACTACGTCATCCGAAAGTACTTTTAAGTATTTTTAATGAGCAAAAGCAAATAAAAATGTCACTCTTTTTCAAAAATTCATCAACGTTCCCCAAAACTCCCTCCCTGTTGTGTCTGGCGGCCCTCAATCTATTCTGGGGCGGCCCCCAGGTATATTGGGACCGCCGGCACAGCTTTAATAACCATTCATTTTTTATTTCATAACCTAACACTTCCTCTCTTCTGCTACGAGTTGACGTCTACTCCACACCCAAACCTATACCCAATATCTCTCTTTACATCAATAGGTCATCCTCATATCCCAACACTCATAAGCATCATTGCTTATGTTGTCAAGAGTCAAGTGAATTTCATAATGAAATGCGTCTCATTATCAAACACATTCCTTACAATCGATAGACTTACAATCCATCACTTCACAATAAATCCCCTCACATACAAACCTTGGTCCTCACATCTCGCATACGTCTTATCTCAATTCATAGACGATTCTTCTCACTCCTAAACATTTCTTCTCTCTTCTAGTAGTCATTTTACTTCTAATAGTCTTTCTACTTCTAAAGTTTCTTATCAAATCTAAATGTTCATTTTCACTTCTAATAAGTCTCCTCATCTCTAACATTTCTTCTCAATGTTTCTTCTCTCTTCTAATAGTCTTGTTACTATTAGAATTCCTCATATATCCCTTGACAACTTAAGTATTTCATCCGAAATATTTAAGTAATTTGCGAAATGCAAATGTCACTCCTTCGCAAAACTTTCCACTTTCTAGAAAGTGAAGAACATAAAGAAGATATTCAATCTTCAAGTGTCATTGAGTCACCACATTGTTGAGTCTATTATTATTCTTCCACCATGAAAAAACTACCTTATTTCACATCCTACATTTGTTTCTCTACATTGTCAACCAACAAAACACCAAACAAACCTTTGAATTTCCAATCATCCACTTTTGTCTCGATAAGATCATATGCACATCAATTGTTAGTGCAAATGATATATCAATCTTTTCTATCAACCTCTCATCAACACATTCCTTCTTTAGTATCGCTCATCCTTTCCCACTTCTTGGCTCTATGGAATCATTTTCATTCACATCCAAGAGCACGTCGTCTCCATCCTCGTCTTATTTTTCTTTTTATTCTTTTAAAGTATATGTATATTTTTTTGACATATTTTGCCAAGATATTAAATGTCAGTCGTCTACTTTTAAAAGGTCACTCTCATATTATTTTTGTGTCAATCAATAAACGAATCCCATTCTCGTTTATTAAAGTCGGGTCAAATCTTAGTCTTTAGACATACGTCTCGAGTCTTTTTATTTTGATCATTTAGGTTGTTGATTTTGAAATAATAGTTGCATGCGTCTAGTTTCTAATTCTTTTTCATGGTGTCATATTTTAGAATAAAAACATCTAAATGTGCATTTCTAGTTCCATGCTAATATCTTGTTATATATATATGCACTTGTCTACTAACTTTGTCTTGTAGCACACATCCATATCTTGATTCCTTGGTGCCCCAAACAAGGGGGAGCATATACCAAGGGGGAGCACTTGCAAGCTATTTACTCATTTAAATTGCATCAAACTTCTCAAGCATCGATGGTAATTTATTTATGGATCCGTTATAGTCAATATACAAGGAATGTAAGTATCACGGGGACGCAATAAGCAAGGGGGAGCTAGAAGACATGTGAGTAAATATCATGGAGTTGGTTAAACTGTGATGATAAAAGACTTTACTAGGATGATGCAAGCTCACCTTTATAGGAAGATAAGATTGGGGATTGTCAAATATGATGAAGGGTTCATTCATACTCCAAATACTTCACCTGCTCCACTTCAAAATCACCCTAAACCCTAAGGTCCTCTTCTCAGACCTTCAGCTTATATACTTGAAGTACCTATTTTCTTTTCATGCCTTCCTCTCATCTATCACGACCTCCACTAAATTATCCAAAAAACATAAAACCGCCTATGACGTGGCTCCATTCAACTCCAAATACATCACCTCATCCAAGAAATACAGAAACCACCCTCAAACCGTATTTCTCATGTTGTCGTTACTCATTCCTCAAACACAATATACTTGGATCACCTAACTTTTCCCATTCCTTCATCCTATACCCGAAGTACCACCTAATTCTCTTGCCACTTCTCATCTTCAAGACCGTTTTTAAACTAACCAAGGAACACCAATCACCTTCACCTTTATTTTCACCATATCGTTCTCCTCATACCTTAAACACACTATAACTCCGAGCACATAGCCTCCTTCTCAATCCCTCCCAACATATATACTTGGAGCACGCACCCTCTTCTCATGTCTTCTTATAAACATTATATGCCCCTCCGCCCCCTACAACCCGATAATATAACATTATCTTTTTTTTCTTTGACAAAAGGGGATAAAAGAGTGTAATGATTAACTTTTAAACATTACAATGTGCTATAGTTTACATAGTTATGTCATCATCAAAAAGGGGGAGATTTGTTTAGTGCAAATATTACGATATTAAATCTATACGATCTCTTATGTTTTTGGTGATGTCAAACAAGTTGACTTAGTACTACATAACCTAAGTGCGTAAGTAACTCAGTAAACACAAATATCATGTCATACAAGCATCAACATCCTCTTGACAATCTCAAGTATGCATCAAGACGAACATTGGTTTACACCCGACGTAAATCACATAAGGTATGTACAAACAAATCATTAAAAATGATTAGTGATCAAGAAAATATTTTTCTTATTAATCCATCACATTTCTACAAAACTATATTTTTTTAGCAAATAACACAAAAAAGGTTTTGCTAAATAAAACAAAAATAATGTTTTTATTTGAAATTTAAATTTTGAATTCAGTTTTCCCCCCAAAACTGAATACAGCTCAGCCAGATAAACCTTCCCCACAAAAAGAAAAAAATCTGTAGCATCAGTCTAGGGGCAGCCTCCCTTATGCCTAGTGCGGCCCCCATAAATATATGGGGCCGCCGGACCGCCACCAGCTGACCTTTGATTTTCCCTATCTATCACTAATACTGCACATCTCTCAAACAGAAAACAACGCCACTTTGCATAATTTTTCAATTTCCTTTCACTCTCTAAAATCCCCATTCTCTCTCTAGAATCTCTTGGATCAACTAACATAGAAATTAATCTTGATTAAATGTGATCCACATCTTCATCATTTTCCATCATCCCTCATGTCAAGAGAAAAACTTGATCATCTTTAAGATCCAATTATGTAATCTAGTTAGGTCCATTTATGTAACAATTTTTACATAAAGATCGAGTCATATGACTTCCAATCATAGTAGTGTGTAGATCCAAATGATGTATTATATATTGGATGTTATTATCGTTGGGGTTTGGTTAGTATATTGGCCTCAAAATACATTATTTAGTTAGGGTTTATTAGTAAGATTAGTTCTAGCTAGATGAGGTAACTATTAGATCTAGCTTAGTGTCGAAAATAATGTTAAGCAGACGCGGTTTAAGTGTTTGGCCTTAACACACAAGGAGTAAGGTTATGTTGGCCATACAACCGAACGGGTTTGGTTGAACCCTAACAAGAACTCGACATCAAACTTAGTGTCGAAGAATAATGTAAGCTTATTGTATGAAGGATTTCTCCGCCGAAAGGTACTTAGTTGATTAGGAAGAAACTCTGAGAGTTGGATTTCTCTGGGGAGTGAGTAGGTAGAAGCGGAGCTACGTGACCGAAACCAGCTATTAAATCCTCATGCCGGCTTTTCCTATTCTTTACCCTATCGCTTTACTGTATTATTTACATTTATCGCTTATTAAACTTTTTTTTTTTTTTTTTTTTTTTTTTTTTTTTTTTTTTTTTTATTTTTTATTTATTTTTTTTTTTTTTTTTTTTTTGTTGTTGTATTGTTTTTTTATTTTTGATACTTGCATTGCAACACTGATTGTTGTGAATGGTTGTGTAAATCCAGTATTATTAAAGGTTGTGTAGCTCTTTGATGCTAAATAATGTGATGTGGTATAAATTGTTAGAATATGCTTTAGCTATTGTAAACCACTGAACGACACCTATCTCATAAGCTTCAAACATTGTATGGTATTTTATACAAAAGATTTAAGTCCAAAAACCTCTATCTGGAGCGTCCCAAAATCATGCGCCCCCCTGATATACTGCGCCCCCATTATAAATGGTGGACCGCTGGGTAGAAGAGTGATGAAAATCATATATCTTAAAGTTTTTTAATCGGAAACCGAATTCACCCCCCTCTACGGTTCCACACGGTTCCCTCCTTAACAACTATTGACCAATGAAGCACCATCACCAAGTAACTCTCAAACAAACACCCGAAACTTAATCTCCTGTCATTCCTAACGATGTTGAAGAAGACAATCATGACTTAGGATTAACACCATGAATAGCAATCCGTTCTTTGGTATCCCAACCCAAAAAAAACAATTCTGAAGCATCTATACTTCTACGTATGTATTCCTACTGTTGTGCAAATTGCTACTCCTAACTCAAAACAACTTTAGCCAAATGACCAAGGACCATCTTTTAGAGGAACATCATCCGGTAGGAACTCGAAAGGACCTTTTTCCAACAAGGCACCAACTCCATGAACAATGCTTTATATTTGTTACTACATGCCTTTCCTCAACATCATTTGAACCAAAGAACTCTAAATACACATTACGCTCAGAGCATGTTGGATTGAAGCAATGCAAGAGGAGCTATATGAATTTAGAACGTCTTGAAATCTGGGAAACTCATTCCACGTCCAGGATAAAGTGATGGGTCAATACTTACAAATGGATTATATAAGGTAAAACTTAGATGAAATTGGGAGGAATACAAAGAACAAGGCTCGTTGGATTGCACGTGGTTACCGTCCAAGAAGAGGGAATTTATTTTGAGGAGAATCCAATTGCACAGTGGCAATACTTGATGCTATTCTCGCATATGCTGCACATAAGAATGATGATCGACTACTAAGTATTTTAAAACGACATTTCTGTGAACGACATTCATACGCTAAGAAGTTTATGTCAGTCAACCGACGAGTTTGTGATCAAGACAATCCGAATCATGTGTACAAGCTTAAGAAGGCTCTTTATGGGTTGAAACAAGCTCCTCGCGCGTGGTACGATCTATTTTTGAAGTTTCTACTCTCTCAAGAATTCTCTAAAGGAACCGTGGATCCCACATTGTTCATCAGAAGAACAAAGATAATAAAAATCTCCGGTATAAAACAAGTGTTATGTGGATAATATATCCTTTGCGTCCTACTACACCTATTCTGTGACCAATTTCAAAAATATGTGTTCAATTGTTTAAGAGTCCGTGAGGCAAAATAACATTTTTTTCTAAGGACGAAGATTTCACAAAGTCCCAGAGCATCTTTTTTAAAAACAGTCTAAATAATGCTCTAGAAACATTTGAAGAAATATAGTATGGAATCTAGTAACCCCGTCCGATACTCCCATGGTGGAGAAGGTCCACTGGATAAGATACACAAGGGAAAGCCGTAGATCCTACACACTATCGTGGAAGATTGACACCCTTATGTATCTTACAGCCAGTAGACCAGACCTACCCATTTGTTGATATGCAAGTGGTAGCTCGTTAATGCAGGCAAAGCCTACCGACCAGCCCCTACATGCTGATACGAAAAATCTTTAAATACCTAAGAGGAACCGTAAATCGGGGACTCTGGTATCCAAAGGATTCTTCTATTGCTCTAACAGCTATGAAGACCTGATCACGCGGGTTGGCGAGATACTAGAACAAAGTACTTCTTGATGATATGCAATTATTGGGAGACAGACTGTTGAGATGTCATAAAAGCAAAAAAGTGTGCTATATCTTAGTACGGAAGCTAAATATATTGCCATGTCTGGCTGTTGTGCTCAAATCCTTTGGATGAGATCACAGCTTACCGACTATGGCCTTGGATTCAATAAAATTCCAATGTACTGTGATAACAAAAGCGCTATTGCCTTATGCTGCAACAATGTTCAACATTCTCGATCAAAGCATATTGACATCAGATTCCACTTCATCAAAGAGCAAGTGGAGAATGGAGTGGTAGAGCTTTACTTTGTCAACACGGAGTATCAACTAGCGGACATCTTCACTAAAGCCCTATGCAGAGAAAGAATTGAATTTCTTATCAACAAGTTGGGAATGCGAAGTTTTACGCCTGAGACACTAAAACAGTTGGCAGATGAAGCTGAAGAATAGTGGTGGTACCTATTCAAATATCCTGTATAATATGTATATAAATATTACACACCATAAAAACCAAAAAGATTTTTTCATTTTCAGAAATTTTTTCTAAAAACAAAATACAAAAATATATAATCTTTAAAACCAAAAAAAAATTAAAAAATGAGAAAAATATACGTAGGTAATAATGTCATGTCGATTGAAATCGATAACATTTACGGTCTTTAGGAAAATGGTCAATTCAATAATGATACGAGGCTGTAAATGGAAAGTCGAGCAGAGTTTCCAAATGTTTTCAAAAACATGCCAAATGTTTGCTATTATTTCATATAACAACCGGTCGATCATCTTAAAGGCAAGTATTTTCAAAAAGAAAACTTGCACCTCCTGTTTCAACATGAATTGATTTCTCGGTGCGATGGTCTACTTGTATACCATTTTGTCAAGGCTGTTGTTATACATATGACAACACAACCCGTGCTTTCTATATTACCATAAATGTAAATGTTCTATGCACATATGTGTTTAAAAATAAGTCCAAACTGTTATTTCATGTATTTGATTTTCAAAAATAATACATTAAGTCAACAGCAATGGCTTTTTCACAAAGACAATTAACCACTCAAACATTGACTACAGCTCTTTAACTTAGAAAAACGGGTCAATGTTTTAGGGGGGGAGAAAATGACAAATATCTTCTTCAGTACATAATAATGTGCCTCAAAAGGAAAAAGGTTTTAAACTATAACGAATATCATTCTTGAAGGAAAGTTAATTAAGTTTTAGCTTATGATTATGTTTTTATGCCTTTAGGGAGTAATTGTGTGAATTTAAGTGATTAGGTATGCTAGTTAAAAACATTAAGGGGCTATTTGTGCCAATTGTTAAACTATAATTGCTTATTAGTAAAAAATTAAATAAGGTATGTAACTTGGGGGGGTGAAACTGACAAAAACCAAACTAGTTTAATATCACCCCACCTACCTAGTTCCCTGTACACAACGCAACACATCTTAACAATTCCATTTTCCCTCCTAAACCCTTTTCGTTGAATCGTCATCTCCAATCTTCCATTTCTTGTTGATTTCGTGCATTAAGGTATAAAAGAAAAGTGTTCATCACATCTTAAACAACTCACATGCTAAAGAAATTAAGATTTAGCACTGATTTGAAGTTTTAAAAGCCCTAAATCCGATTGAGGTTCCTCAAAATCAAAACTCTGTAAAAACTTTAATTGATTGAGGGATTTTGTTTGTTTAGGTGTAATAATCACTCGTTAATTCAATACTTGTTTTGTCATTAAACAAATGGATATTTATGGTTTGATTGATGTTCAGCCTATTAGGGCTTTTGATTAGGATGTTTATTGTTAGTGAGTAAAGTATTGGGAATGAAGTTTATGATCTCTTGAATGTATTCAAATATCTTAATGTATAATCTTGAAGAATTGTTTGGTTCCTTGCTCGGTTGTGATCCGAGTATACCTTTTTGTTTTTGCTATTGTAGTCGAATTCCATGATTAAAAGGTGCTTATAAATGTTGCTAAAACAGTTAAAAATGATATAAATTATTACACAATTTGTAAAAAATCGTGTTTGTGTAATTTTTTGAGAAAATGAAAAACTAACGAAGATGTCCGATCAAACATGGAACCGAAAATAGCTGAAGACCTGAACTAGTCAAGTTCCTTTAAGGAACCGATCAGTCGTATTCTTATAGGAACCGATCTAGTAGTATTCCTTAAGGACCTGATCTAGTCAAGTCCCTTTGGAAACCGAACTAGTCAAAACCCTTACGGACCCGATCTAGTCAAAACACTTGAAGACCCGATCTAGTCAAAATCCTTGAAGACCCGATCTAGTCATTTTGATTAAAGACCCGATCTAGTCATTCTTGTTAAGGACCCAATCTAGTCATTGTTCTTAAGGACCCGATCTAGGTTTTCTCATCAAGGACCCGATCTTGTAGATTTGTTTAAGGACCCGATCTAGCTGTTCTCATTAAGGACCCGATGTAGTGAATGTTTTTAGGAACTGATCTAGTGAAATCTTTAAGGAACCGATCTAATAGATTTAGACCAAAAACACTTAAGCTCAAAATTTCAATTTGAAGGCAAATTAAAACTTAACTTAGTAGGTTAATTAAAATTGGTTAATTATCCTATCTAATTAAGTTAAAATGGGCTTAAAAGCAAGGTAGAATCAAGGTAAAATCAAGGATAACTAAAATACGACTTAAGATATCTAAATTCTCTACTAGTTAGAAAGACCATGATTCCGAAATTGTCAAAGAATTTGCCTTAATCCCTTAAGCATATAAGTCTATCTAAGTTGCCATTAAGAGGAATAGATCTTTAGAAGTGCTAAAAGTCTTCGAGGTCCTAATACTTAAGGAAAATTTTCACATCATAAAGTGCTCACATAAAAGGTCTATATAGTTATATATAAACTTGGTTATATAACATACGTATTGATTCTTTCTTAAGCAAACCATGGACATCACAAGAGATCAACAAATTGCATTGGATGACGCTTTAGTCGCTCCTACCACACTCACGATTGTCAAACGTAATCCTTTCTACCAGCTCAGACCTCAAGTCCAAAGAACCAACTCTTCAAGCGGTGTATGATGTTTTGAAACTCACTCCTTTTTACAAGGCATTCCAGATCATAACTGATGCTCCAGAAATCTATATGTAAGAGTTCTAGGCCACTGCTACAGTTCATCACCACTCGATACATTTCAAGATGAACAATAAGAAATATATTGTGAATCTTGAGTACTTCAGAGAAATGCTTCAAATATGCCCTAAACTCCTTGATCAGCAATTCGAGGAACCACCTTTTGATGAGGAAATTCTTACGTTTCTCAGAGATCTTGGTCACAGTGGAGAGATAAAGGTGATAACCGATGTCAATGTCAACAAGCTGCATCAACCCTGGAGATCATTTGTTGCGGTTATCAACAAATGTCTAAGTGGTAAAAGTACCGGATATGACGGTCTTCGAATATCTCAAGCTCAAATCCTTTGGGGCATGTACCATAAGAAGAATGTAGACTATGCATACCTTTTGTGGGAGGACTTTGTTTATCAAGTAGAGAACAAGAATGTCAAGAGAAGTAATGAGATGTAATACCCTCGCTTCACCAAGGTCATTGTCAACTTTTTCATGACTAAGGATCCATCAATTCCAAGAAGAAACAGGGTAAATTGGCACTTTGCCAGGGATGACCCAATGTTCACCACGATAAAGGTAGTCTCTAGGCATGAGGACACACAACTATATGGTGCCATTTTGCCTGATGAATTGACAAATAAAGCCATCAAAGATTCTGAATCCTACAAAGAGTACTATTCCCTTGCTTCAAAGCATAGAACCTAAAAAACAAAAGCAAGAGTAAAGAGAAGCAAGCTGGATCTGACACTACTATCAAGACAAAGACTCCTCCAACTACTAAAGGCAAAAGACTCAAGACTTTAGGAAAGGAGGCTAAACCTGCCAAGAAGAAACAACTTGCAAAGACGTCTAAATCTAAAGGTCTAATAGTGCTGTCTGAGGTTGCTTTAACAAAAGCTGAACAAATGAAGCTGGCCACAAAAAGAAGCCTGATACAAACTCACATCTCTCACGCCAGTGGCTCAGGTGCAGATGAAGGAACTGGTGGTAAACCAGGGGTTCCCGATGTACCGACATATGGATCTGATGATGAGCAAATCTCTTGGAAGTCCAGTGACGAGGAAAATGATGATGAAGTAGGCATGAGTGATGATGATGATGACAATGATGATGATGATGATGATGCTGATAATCAAGATGATGATGGTCAAGAAGATTAATGGTCCAGGGAATATGATGGAACAAGATAAGATGATGATGGTCAAGATAATGATAATGAACAGACTGAATCAGACAATGATGGTGATGACTTTGTTCATCCCAAGTTCTCCACTCATGATGAAGAAGAAAGACAAGATGAAGAAGATAAAGAAGAAGAGGGTTCAGATCTGAGGGTTCAAACACCTTCTCATTTTGAATCCACTGATGATGAAACATATGATGAAGTAACTCAAGGCGACAATGTTGAGGGAGAAGAGCTGGATGAAGAGGAGACAAATGAAGAGGAAGAAGTGAATGAATTGTACAGGGACGTGAACGTCAATCTGGAGGGAAGAGATACTGAAATGACGGATGCCTTATTAGCTAATGTTCAAACTACTCAAGTCATAGAAGATACTCATGTGATAATAACAGCTGTCACTCCTGAAGTTCAACAGCAGAGTTCTTCTGTATCATCAGGCTTCATCTCCAACATGCTCAACCCTAATCCAGATACAGGTATTGACTCCATTCTTAATCTGAACACTGAGTCAACTTCTCTGGTAGATGTTCCCGTCACTACGAATGTTGAAATGCCTCCTTCATCTGTAACAACACTTCCTCCACCACCCATTCCTCTCATTCAACCTCTGCAACAAACACATGTTCCCACACCAACAATTGTTCCAAGTACCTCCCTACAAAATCTTCCAACCTTTGGTTCCTTATTTAAGTTTGAAGACAGAGTAAAAGCTTTAGAAGACAACTTCTTGGAATTCAAGAAAACAAACCTATTTGCTGAAGTTGTTTCATCTATTCCCGGTATTGTTGATACGTACCTTGCCAACAAGATGAATGAAGCTGTAAAAGCAGCTGTTCAACTCCAATCAGACAGACTTAGAGAAGAAGCTCAAGCTGACAATGAAGACTTCATCAATAAAATTGATGAACATATGAAGAAAATCGTCAAGGAGCAAGTCAAGGTACAAGTTAAGGAACAAGTCTCTAAGATTTTACCAAGAATTAAGAAGTCAGTAAATGAACAACTTAATGCTGAAGTTCTGACTCATTCATCCAATGAACCTAAGACATCCCATGCTATAGTAGCTAACCTATCTGAACTTGAGCTGAAGAAGATTCTCATAGATAAAATGGAGAATAACAAATCAATCGACATATCAGTTCAACAGAATAAATCAATTGACAGATCAATTCAGCAGAAGACTCTTTACAAAGCATTGGTTGACGCTTATGAAACTGACAAAGACATCCTTGAAACATACGGAGATACTGTCACGTTTAAAAGACGTCGAGATGATGAGGATGAAGACGAAGAACCCTCCGCTGGATCAAACCGGGGGTCCAAGAGAAGAAGAGCTGGAAAAGAACTAGAGTCAACCAGTGCACCAAGGAGAAGAACTCCAAGTCTTGGCAAGTCTAAATAAAGGGTCCAAATCTCATCAAATGTCTACTGGCAAGTATGCTCAAGCAGAGGAACCAATACACGCTGACGAAGACTTAGAAGAACCCGCACATCAGGAGTTCGATACAGGATTTACTGAAGATCAACCTGTTGATGAGACCACTCAGCATCCTGATTGGTTTCAAAAACCAACAAAACCTCCAACTCCCGACCGTGATTGGAATAAGACTTTGCCTGCTAAACATGGACCAGTTCAACCTTGGATAAGCATTTTAGCTCGGAATGAAGATCCTCGTGAGTCACTTAATGAACTGATGGACACTCCTCTAGACTTCTCAGCATTCATGATGAATTGACTCAAAGTTGATACTCTGACACCAGAATTATTAGCCAGTCTAACATACAAGTTGATGAAAGGTTCGTGCAAGAGTGGTGGAACTTGAATATTTCCTTAAAGAAGTCGGCAAGCAACTATGATCAACTAGAACTGGAACAATCTGAAGGACATCAATATCTACATAAATCTCGAAGCCCTTATCATTGATACTAATTTCCGAGGTCGTCGAGTACTACCTTGATCACTTCATTACAACGAACCATGGGTATCTAAGTGGTGGTGTCTCAATCCAAGTATATCAACTTCAGAAACAAGACAAATATAACAACTTAAAATTCATCAACCTATTTACTATTATCACCATAATACGTGGGAAATTTTTTGCTTTATACATTACTTATATCTCAGTATGTCATAAACTAAAGTAGACAAGCACATGCAACCTATCCATAGGCAATCCTTCTTCATATATTCAAGCAAACAACCATATGTCAAATCAATATCATCATATCCTTATAACAAAGTACATTATTCTATAAATGTACCATTCTCAACGTTAATAAAAACGCTTAAACCGTACGTATATCTCTAAATCCTAATTCCATAAATGACTAATGTCTAAATTGAATGCACAAGCCACTAAAGCATATTTACAAGCAATATAACAACTCATTGAAATATAAAATTCTCTTCAAGTCAATAGTACAAGTCTCTAAAAGCTCAATGTAATAAGTTCTCATTAAGCATGATCTCTAAAATAGGTCCGTTTTACCTCGTTATCATTCTAATTTCTCACCACACTTATGTACAATCTATTACACTCTTCTAAAATGTGTAAACCTTAATTATTCTATTCATCAGCATTCACACACCGTATTTAGCACTCAAAACTCTAATTCAACAACCCTAAACTCTAAAACAAGCTATTTTTTTTTTTTTTGTTTCTAAACCAAGACTCGATTCTTCATTTTTATCCATTGTAAACTTTAAACCAATACTGAATAATTATAATAACATAGAATAACAACATTCTCATTCATAAACCATTATCATTTACATCATATCTACTTCAATTATACTAAAACAAATCCAAAAAAACCCAATTGTGCCCTAATTAGATTTTGACCCGTTTACTCATTTCTACTCGATTTAAACCCAACCACCATAAAATTTTGATTATAATACTTAAAATAAGTTCTTAAGTTTCAGTAACCTATCATTCCTAATCAAGTATACACGAAATTCAAGCTTAAAAACCCTAAATGAGCCCTAGTGAACCCGAAATCAAAACCTTTGCATTTTGACCCAATTTGAAAGTTTTTCTTGCAATCAAGCACCTTGATGACCATGCTACTTCATCCCTAAGCTGCTTACAAGAACCTCAAACAAATATCTACTTCATTTATTATATAAAATTGATCACATGTGCTCTTGTTTCTTCTTTTGTACCTACGACATACACATGGTGTTTCCACTATGTTCTCGCTAGTTTCTAGCCTATCCAACACATAATCTAGCCTTTCTTAGTCACCCTATAGCTCTCATATGTGTCCTAACCAGATCACATAAGTTTCCTTAGCCTCTTTGCATGAATTCAAGTATAAATAGAAGCATAAACCTTCATTTCATTCTCATCCCCCACTCTCTTATATCATACCGATTATAGGCAGAAATACTTTGCTCCCTTATGATCCTAGGATCATTAAAGAAGTTCAAGAAGTGAATCCCTGAAGAATTGAATCCCCGGAGTAAAGATACAAGGCGTACGAGTGGAAATACTACCCGAAACGACCCATTTCCACCATTTTTTGATCCTTGAAGCTCAAACCCAGGTTCTAGATGTTCTACTTCTGCTCCAACACGTTTTATCTATTGTTCATATATCCTAAATAAACTCTTGGTTAAAGTTTCATAACTCAATCTCATCTCATTTTCCGTTTTAATCCAAAACCGTAACAACCCGAAACCCAATTTCGCGTTTTTTTCTTAAAACTAAATGTTATAATGATTAAATATTGTTATAATCTATCCTAGCATGCTTAAATAATGTTAAAATAACCACTTTATTGATTAATGAAGGAATTTGAACTTAAAACCCGCGCGTACTTTATGAAACCCTTATTTAACCCTTATGCTCCTAAGCTTTACGAATCAATTATTTTAAACTTGTTGTTGCGTTAAAACTTATATTTTAGTTAATAATAACTTATCAAATGTCTAATGAAATGTTAAAATAAGCTTGCATGGCAATTTGGACATGTTTTGTAATTATAATCCATGCAAGGGGTATATATCGTAACTTTCTGAAACTTATAACTAAAAGGACTAAAAGTGTCATTTTATCAAAGTTATAACTATAGGGGTCTATTATGTCACTTTTCAAACTCCAAGGTTTTACTTGGATATTAATAAAAGATTTTTTTTTTATTTTTTTTTTGAAGGACCAAAGTCGTAAAAATGCAAACCCCTAGGTCACTTACACTTTTATCCCAAACCCCATGTCTACAAAATGTAACATTTGAAAAAGATAAAAACACATGTAAAAACCTTAACAGACATAACTTTAATAACCGCTTCTCGAGCTTACAATCCAGATATTGATTAAAACGCTTAAAACCGATTATATCGTATCACAATACTAGGGAGCTTCATATTAAGGAGTTTCATCTTGGTATTACGTTCTGACTGAGTTGTTGGGTTTACGATTTAAAGTGCCCTAGCTCCTCAAACGTTTACTGAATGACTTCTGAATTATGATGGCCCGAACAGTGATACAATAATTCCAAACTCTTCAATCAAACTCATAACTCTTAAACCAAAGTTCTAAAGTACAATCTTCCTAAGACTTGACATATTCTACTCAGGTTGTGTGACGTGGCTATTTACTATCATTTTACTATATCAACCTTCCCTGGTTAAGATTGTGATAAGGTCGTCAGCTTTCATTTTAGAATATTTATTACATCTACCTACCAGGTGAAGTTCATAACCTCGCCTTTACTCATTTTACATGTTTTATAAACCCGCGAGGGGGATACATGCTTGTTACAAACTCTTTTACATACTCGTTTATCTTATAACAATGTGATTGTTTTTCAAAATACTATAATGATTCTAATCCCATATTTCAATTTTTTTGAATACTTTATAAACCTGTGATACCTGATATAAACCATGAATGCAAGTGTTTTTCCAACTGTATGCTATCTAGATATATTATTGCCTAAGTAGCTTCCAGTGCCATTATTTCCATATCATGAATCAGTAAATAAATAAAATGAGTATATGTTATTATAATGTTATATTATATTCTCATTCAAACGTAAATTACCTTCTTACAATTGCGAGCCATAACTTGTTTAAGTGTTAAGCCATAATGCATCTTTTCCAAAAATCCCAAGTTGAGATTATTGTCTTAACATAAAAGATACACATATTTAATGTAAAGTTTGAGCGATCTTCTTAAAAGGTAACATCTTTTTAGATATGATAGTTTAGGTACTTGATAGTAAGTACAACGACACTAACGAAGTAAAGATCAAAAGATATACCAAATTTACCTCAACACTTGAAGCAATATTGTACATGATGTCTTCATCTTGAAGTTAAACATCCTTTGGATCATTTTTACTGTAAAAAAATATTTGAGTGGGGAGATATGAAATAGTTTGTATGGATTTATATGAGAGATGCGGTTACACATTTTTAATAATCATTATTGATAGTAATGATTTTTAGCAGTTACACGTTTTTAATAATTAGTAGAGGCTGTTATAATGATAGATTAAATGGACTGTTACAATGTTATAATGGTATTGATGTCGTCAATAACAAACAAGTTTAAAAAAATGAATTTTAACATAGCTAATAATAAAATAGTCCCAAATAGTAGAGAAGTAGAGATTACAAGTTCATTGATAACCGAAACCATCAACAAGAACCAAAAACTAAGCTCGGACTACATGAAACCACCTAAACCACCGAAAGATATACACAATTTCGGTAAATGAATGTTCCCATGGTGTCATTTGTCCACTCACTGTTACCCATTATGAGAACTGAGAACACAAGTTAATATGCGAAAAAGATAAAAACAATTAAAGTTGATAAATAATATAAAACTTTAAAGTTCCGGAAGAATATAAAAATTACCCGTCTAGTTATTTTGCAATATCACTTCCATGAATCCCCTATACGTTCCATTAATAACTGATGTTTCCATTCATGATAGTTTAGGCAGTTGCTCATTGTGGTGTGTTATAGGTTAGAGAAAAAAATGAAGAAAGAAGAAAGAAACGCAAATATGTGGTGTGTCTCTATGTGTGTTTGGTGTTTTATATGTGAGGGCAAGAAAAAGGTAACTTGAAATGGACTCTTAGTATTAAATGGGTTGTTACAATATGCAAGGTCGTTACAAACATTAAATTAAAGAAAACACTTAAAGTTTCAAATGTAACTTATAATTAATTGTACATGAAGACACTTGAATTTTCACTTGTAACTTTAAAATTTTAAATTGGTTGTTTTTTTAAAGGCTATTAAATACATGTATGCATAAACTTTACTATTAAAGAAATGTTTTTTACTTAATTTTTTAAGACTTTCTTATTTAGAAATTGGCTAAATGCTTTATAAAGTAGTATAGATAAGCTATTTAAAATATAAGCTTCGTTTGACAAATAAACTTATATGAGATTATAAAAAAAAATAATCTACCATAATCTCTTAAAATCAAATGCTACTTCATGTAACTTATGATAATAATCTCTTTTCATAATCTCCATCTCCATCTACAGCTCTATCTCCAGTTTCAGCAACAACAGTTACTTTCGCCAAACATACCATAATAAAGAGCGATGAAAACTTGAAATCAGAGTGATGAAAACTTGAAAAGTAACATGACTATTAAACTAAAGAAAGGAAATATAAGCTAAAAGCCTAAACCACTTTGCACTACATCCTTCCTAAAACCATTTAGCAAATGACAGCCCACGAAGAATATTTGCATGCCTATTCCAAATACTATCATGTGATAAAGTGTATTAATAATTTATGCATGCTACTTTTTTTTTTTTTAGAATGGCAAGTTACTTGTTAGTGTCTCGAGCGCACAGCAACATCTAATTGGGTAGTATGCAAAACTCGAATATTCATCTTAGCGGATAAACCCCACTCTTTTTTTTTTGCTCCATAAAAAAAACCTCCACAGAGAAGCTTGAACTTGAAACCTCTCACATGTGATAATAATCTTTCAAAAGTTACCTTTGGTGACTATCTGAACTAGCACAGATGGTTAATTGATGCATGCTATTTTACAAGCATAAGGTTCATCGTTAAATGGATTTATAATTGTAAAATGTATAGTTTGTTGTGCAACTTTGTATCCTATCTATTGTAATGAAAATCAGTACTGATTCATCAGTATCAAAATTTTGAAACTAAAGTTTCTTTAAAAAAATTATCATTCTAGATCTTTGATGAATTATGTGATGCTAGGTCTTTGATGAATTCTTTGTTAGACATTGAAAATTTGGTAGGTATAACTTCATGGATAATTATTTATAGATTACAAATTCATAACGTTAACCTTAATGGACCCTAACTCCACTCGGGGATGTGCCATATTTATCATCCAATACTTCCCCAATGAAATCGCGAAAACTCGGATTGGATGAGAAAGTGAAATAAACATTAAAGCGATAAATTTTTTGTTGATAAAGACGTTCGACAGCAAGCGGAGATAAATAATTAATATTGATGACGACATCGAGCAACAAACGAGATTCATCGTTACCATGCAACAACATAAAAAGCAAAAACAGAAAATAAAAAAACAAATCATAGGTTTTTTTCTTTCTTTTTTTTCTTTTGTGGTAGAATGGCAACATGAATCCGCCTTTGTTAATTTTTACATGAGGTGTTTAATTATTGCATGGTTGTGGTAGGATGGTTTAAATCTTAAACAACAATCAGAAAAGAAAATTAAGTGACAGCTATAAAATTATGAAAAATGATACATTTATAAAAATATTATAAAATAAAATCCATAAACACACATGTCACATGAATATGGTGGGTAAAAAATATGAAAAAAAACTATAATATAAAATGGTTGTCCAATTCACTTCACATGTCATTATATGGACAGACTGTTAGGATCACGAAAAGTGTCGGTCACTTCCATTATATCGTTTGATAACTCATAAAGTAATATTTGAAAACTAAATAGGCTAGTAAAGCCCAAGGCCCATGGAAAGCCCATCAAGGGTCTATGGCCGGCTACTAGGAAGTATTTATACCCCTCTCCACAACTTGGAGAGGGTTGGTTGTTCACTTCACATTTTTCCTAATCTAATATTTCCTTTTTCCTTTATCTCTCTAGAAGTGTTCATCCCTCCTTTCTCTCTCTAGTTCTTCATACATTTGATTGTGAGTTTAGATAATCTAGTATTCTTCAATTGGTATCAAAGCCAGGTTGTGAATTTTAAAATATATGGCTAAAGATGTGAATTTTAAGATCTCTAGTGTACGCTAACCCATATATGTGCTAAACTCTTTCGATTAATCGATGCACATATGAAGGGGGAGCAAATGGTTACGTGTTGGCTGAAATGTGGAAGTACCAAAGACCGACCATTTAAATTACTGTATTCTTGCTAATTCACACAATGTGAAAAACAAGAAATATATATCAAGAGTCCTACGCATTATCCTTGTGATTTTACCTGAACATCCGAGTGATACTTAAGTATTCACAGTGAAGATGGAAATCCTGCTTGAGCCAACACCAAACAAGCTCTTGGTAGGTGACTTGTGAGATCCTACACGGATCGAACTTGTGATACTGGATATCGATTCGGTCCAGCTTATGAATTGACGGCGATTTATACGTATTGAATCCGGCAATTTATACGTGTTTGATTCCGGCGATTTATACTTGTTGAATCCGGTGATTTATACGTTTGGTATAAAACGCGATTTATAGTTTTCAGTACCGCCGATTTATACGTGTGACGAAAGTTGGCGGTTTATACGTTTTTGGTTCGCTATTTATACGTGTGTACAGTCCAGCGATTTATACGTGGTCAAATCTATCGCTTTAATACGTGAGTGAAATTCCTGCGATTTATCATCACCATAATCCCGCGATTATACATCTAATAAATCCCAAACGATTTTATATACCTATCTTTTAAACCGGTGAATTATACATCTTTCATTGAGGGCGAATTATACATACACTTGGGAGATTTACTAATCTTACCTAGGAACTATACTTATGCCTGGGATTTATACGGTTTTTCCTGTGATTTGTTTAAATCCCGTGAATATTCAATTATTTTCTCGTTTTATCAAGAATTGTAAAACCCTGTAATCTAAGACTCATTCACATAAAACAAACTACAGATTTAACGAACAACACCTGCAATCACTAAACGATAAAAAAGTTTATCTATTCTCATCTTATCCACGTTTAGAATTCAAACGGATCCAAAATTCCACTTGGACAAAAGAAATACTCTTGTTGAGTACATGATACTCTCTGGTGCTAAAAAATGTCCACCAATGATAGACAAAGACCTGTATGATTCTTAGAAAAGTAGAATGGAACTTTACATGAAAAAATAAGAGAACGAAAGAATGACACTTGAATCAGTTGAAAAATGGTCCACTCATTTGGTCCCTACGATTGAAGAAAATGGGGTGACTCGAGGATAAAGAAATTATGCCTAAATTATTTGCTATAGAGAAATTCAAGCTGATTGTGATTTTACTAAGAGTGGAAAACTAATGATCATGGACTACTTTCCAAAGGTCTACCAGCTGATATCTATCACCTTGTAAACATTACAAGTTGCAAGGATCTATGGAAGTTTTCCCACTAGTTTTAATTCCATTATACAACTATAATCTTTAACCAAATAAGACAAGAAATAAAAGAAATATTAGAAGAGAAAAGTAGATGAGGAAACAAAGAGAATATATATAGAGAGGGTTTGGAGATTACAAGTAAAATGAAATGTAACCAACACCCTTCACACAAGTGTGGTGAATGGGATATTTATACCCTATGGCCTTCTAGTTGAGCTCATGGTCTTCTTAACGGGTCGTGCTTGGGCTAAACTTGGGCTTATGAGCCGAAAACAAACGGAACAATTATTAGAATCACAAACCAAGCCCGTTGAGACACTGACGTAGCCATACAATACAAGACCTATTTCGACTTCTAAGACCGATAACAGTTCATGTTAGACTTAATAAATTAAGGCTAACAATCTCACCCCAATGTTGAGGTCTCTTCCCTCACCACTTCTCCTGTAATCACCGATGACATTGAAGATATGATGTTTAACGATTATGCTTTGCCTTGTTATGGTCTTGTCTTGTTTGTAATGGCTTTGTTCATTCATGCTTTGTGATCTTGATTTTGAGCCTTTATCTTTTGACTTTGAGTTCTTGAGATTGTTGTCTTGCATCATCTCCTTGACTTAAATCATCTTGATTTGACTTCCTTGATCAACTTGTGCTCTTGACCAACATGCTCATTCTTGTTACATTCTTATTTGACATATGATTATAAGTCTAACAATCTCCTAATTGATGATTCTTTATTTGACTTTGAGGCTCTTTGATGGTGGGGAAGATTAGAATCAATTTTTACTACATAACGATTTAAGGATTGAATTTTGATTAGCTTGAGTATGAGCATGTGTATATGAATCCGACTTCGCTGGAATGAGACTGCAACAACCGTGTCTTATTCCTGAATATAAACATTTAGAAATAAAAGATGATATGGCTTATCATTCATCTTGACTTCGGGTTGCATTAACCTCCGGTTACCCACATTTTATAGTATAAATACTATACCTGTGATCAGTAGATTCAATAATCTATCCTTGACAGGGTTTTCCAGCTCCAAAGCCTAGGATCTTCTAATACAGATGTAAATTAGATTCACCATGTTGTGCTCAAGCGTAGGACTCTTTGTTACAGCTCATGTGAACTTTATGGTGTTTCAACATGTGAATTTTGACATGTGTCCTAATGAGATTTATACTTTGATCTCTTCTGGCTCTAGACTCGATTTGTGCACTTTTGGTTTTAGTAATCGGAGGCTGGAGCAGACTGCCACCTATTCAATATTAACAATCTCGGAGTGAGATGTCAATAGATAACGTGTGTATCTCCGTGACAAATGAGACAAGTTTCTTTTGAGAGAAACCCGAATGGCTGGGAAGGGTTGTGCATTGCAGTCTACTTGTGGTCCTTAACTACTTTCTTCATATCAACAATCATCATTGTGATTTTTAACAGATTATGTATTGACACGGGTTCTGCCAAGTTTGTTTGGAGGGCTTCTTTCTTTTCACCCTTTATCCATACATTTCTTTTTCATTCTTCAACCCCTTCAATGCTTACCAAGACGTCATTACTAACACCTTGTTGTGATTGTTCCAGTGTTAGCTCAATCTTAGTCGGCATTTTTCCCTTATACACATTGCATGCTCCAATCGACATAAGGACTGCTATAGTCAACTATGGAGTTCCTTGGGGTAGATCCTCCATTTCAGTTGAATCGTAGGAACTTATACCTAACCTAACCACTATGACTTCAGAATCGTCGTGAAATTAATAGGTTGTTGGTATAAAGATCGATGACCCATAAAGACCGATTTTCCTGACAATTTGTTATTTTTCAAATACTCCCCCTACACATTTGCTCCGAGATTCGAAATTGTTTAGCACTGAAGGGAAAGAGTTTTGCACTTATAGACTTTAAAAGATCACATACGTCTATAAGCATATTGTAATCACATTTTCTCCCCTTATTTTAAATAATAAAAACACTAAGTATTGAAATAACCAATTGATTAAAATTTGGACATGAAAAATATTCGCAAGAGGGAGAAAAATTATACCACTATATTGTATGAATTCAGATTCCGATAGCTCCCCTTAAACATTATATGTGGGATACCAATATTTATTAAAACTTGACATTGGAATGAAAAATTGATAAGACACCACAAAAATGTTAAAGAACGAAGTGAGATTGCCTGTAAGTGAACAAGGTAATATTAATAATTGACATTATAAGTTTTCCACATTTAATTCACAAAATGTGTTTGCTACATAAAATTTGACATTTATGAGATGTACCCCACACATAAAACTATGTTTTAAAAAGCTCCCCTCATAAAATTATTCGAGGAGTGAGTGTTTGAACACACAATTTTAAACAAATACCACTTTTATAGAAAAATACACAAATTATATTGTAGACAATTTTGCCATTGAAAGTTCTTTTGAAAAATTGTGTTCAAAAAACGATTTTAAAAACAAGATAGAAGACTTCTCTTCTAATTTAAGTAAGCGCACTGAGCGTACACTTCCGTATTACATTCAGGACCGAGTTATGTACTGAAATGTACAATAAGTCATTAGAAAAAAATTAGAAATGAACATGTTTTTGAAAGCATTTTAAGAACTCCTGTTCGAAGACTTCATTTACACGCCGGCGTGTCGATTTGAATCAATAGTTTTCTAGTACGAAAATGGTAGCGGTTCCCATATAGACATGGTCCATAAATTCTTTTTGGTATTTTTTGAAATTTTTCTGATTTTATATTTTGTTTTTCTAGGTTTTATATTTTTCTAATTTCTTTTTGTTGGTTTTATATTTTTGGTATTTCTTTTCAAATTTTTTTTTTTTATAAATCAAAAATAAAGAGAGAATAAAAATATTTACAAATCAAAGTTTCCATTAGCAGTGACAGTTGTAGCTAGAGTTGAAGTGGATGAAGTTTAATCAAGTTGTTGTTGACGTTTATTTGATGCATCAGTAGTAGTGACAGCGGAAGACTTTAAAACAACTTGATTTTCTCCATTGAAATATTCGTCGAACAAAGGACCGAATAGCAAATCCAGCTCATTTGACGTTGTTACTGTCTCAGCTGCTTGATGAACTTCTGTTGACATTGTGGTGCGAGGCTTGAACCGTTTTGTTCAAACGTCATTTGACATTGAGGTTTCAGCTGAATCTTTGTGATCCAAAAGTCATAATCTGTATCATCATCTGTGAATCCACTTTGACAATGGTTTCTGAGATATCATCTTTTTTAGCAACCATACTCTGAGATTTTCCTTGTTGACATTACATAAGGTACCTGCACTTAAATCAAGACTTTGTTCCTTCTGAACATTGATTGATGTACCTGCACTTACATCCAGAGTTTGTTTGCATGCATGAATATTAGGGATATCTACATTTGAACCATGTGGGGGTTCACTTCACCTGCTTGTGCAAGAATCTAATAACTTCATGAGGAATTCACCTAAGAACCAACAGATTCGAAAATTCTACCGTGGGTTTTCCACCTAAGATCCGATCTATGAATGATTTCTCATACACAGCGTAAGTTCCTTATTAGTAGAAAACCTAATGTCCTGTAAAGATTTGTCTCCAGGTTGCTGAGTATGGGAAAAAAAACCCCCTCCTTTTGATCTACGGGTTTGTTACTGTTTGTGGTCTTATTGGATTGAATCTTAGCACGTTGAATTTACTTCCTTCAGGAGTTTTTTGTATACAAGCATCATGATTTGTATTAAAGAACACACTTATGACAGTGTAGAAACAAACAAAGTTTTGGAATCTGAAAAAGACTAGAACTCTTGAGGAGTGATCTACTTTGGGCAACAGCCTTTATCGTAACGCGAACTAATCTTTTGATACAGGCAAACTCCTAATTTTGAATTGTTGCTCCTATTGGTTTGGTTTGCATCATTATAGTGTTTAATTCTCGCAGAAGTAGGCACACTATTGTTGGGTTTCCTATCTCTTTCTTGTATCTTTTTCTTAGCTACATCTAGATAGTGATTATGAACCATGTCATTTGAACTAAATCTTGGCATGTTCTTAGAACTATTCCTAGATGAGCTAGATGCAATCATGTGATCAGGTTTTGTAAAGGTGGATTCTGTTTTCTTAGGCAAATAATGTTGAGTGACTGGTTTTGACAAATTCTTGTTCTCATCAACTGTGGGTGGCAAAACCGTTGTTTGACATTGATCCCTTGCAGATTTAAACACATATCGGTTGTCCAAACAACTTATTGGTTACTTACTGATTGTAATCACCGATTTCCCAAGACTGATTTTATCAATCTTAGTATCTACACTATTCCATTATCTTCCATAAGTCATTTTTTAAAGAAGCAATTGCAAAAACCTTTTCCAGATCTGAGCATTTAATTCAGCAATTATTAACAAGCAAAGATCTTGTCTGTCTGTAAGCTCTTAGATCTCGTGATTTTAATAGAATCATACCAAATCTGTAATGCTGTTATCAAAGTCTCATTTACCTACGTAATGGTATCCACACTATGTTCTAATTCGATGTTCATTGTTTCAAGTTCAACAATTTCCTTTTCAATCTTGGCTATTACTTGTTTCATTCAAAATTTTTGGAACCATGTTTGCCACGATTTTAAAGATTGATTTTTATATTAAGTTCGAGATATGCAATGTGCTATCCATTTCTTGAAAAATCCTTTTTGAAATTAGCAAACTGTCTCTTTGAGCAAAATATTATCAGACTCGAGTGAACAGTTTTGAGTATATCAGTTTTCTGGTCATCAGGTGATGAATCAAGCATAGGACTTTTTAAACTTGACATGTATTCAGGATCTGTCAAACCCAACCTTCAACAAGATTTCAGGTTGCACATATTAATGTTTGTCCCTAAATAGGGCAAAACTTTCTCACTCTGAGTTAGTTGGTATTGAAAAGGTGACAGTCTGCTCCAGCCTCCGATTACTAAAACCAAAGTGCACTATTAAGTCTAGAGCCAAAAGAGACCATCTATAAATCTCATTAGGACACTTATCCAAAATATGCTTGCTAATTCACACAATGTGAAAAATAAGAAATATATTAAGGGTCCTACGCATTATCCTTGTGATTTTGCCAGAACATCCAAGTGATACTTAAGTAGTCACAATGAAGATGGAAATCCTGCTTGAGCCAACATCAAACAAGCTCTTGGTAGGTGACTTGTGAGATCCTACACGGATCAAACTTGTGATACTGGATATCGATTCGGTCCAGCTTATGAATCGACGAATGAATTTTGAAAAAGATAAAACTGTTGGTATGTCATAAAAACCGTTTGCATCTTGACACACCGACTGATTTTCTAAATCAATTTTCAATCTTATGTCCATGGGAAGCCTCACAAGGGTATCCAGACATAGGAAAGCTGAACACGAATTGACGGCTTAAAAGAGAAGATAGTAACTTACCGGTTCACTCTTATCGTGTTGTCTGTTTTGAGACGCTCTGGTAATAAGAACGGCTAGTGCCGCTGCGAAACCCTTTCAAGGAGATTCTTAGGAATTCTAGCTGATCACAGGCAATATCTCTACTGAGCAACAGGGAACCGTGGTTGTTACAACCGTATTCGACGAAGTGACAAATCTACTTTCGTCCATATATGTTGTTTATCACTAACCTATTTATTTAGATTTTCTGACGGTAGTAGCAGTTTCCCGATGACGAGTCAAAGCCAATACCACATGCTCATACTCGACCGACATTTATAAAGACATCAATAAAGCTCAAGTACATGTTTCAAGACTTCTGCTACTCTGATACCGTACGTGTTTCTTGAAGTGACGAAGTGTTAAAGTCAAAGAATTTCAAAGAAGTTTCCGTCACTCTGATACCGAACGTCTTTCTCGAAGTGACGAAGTGTTATAGTTAAAGATTTTCAAGAAATATGTCTTATTCAAGCTTTCAAGACCAAGTATGATCATGTCGGTCCAAAAGTCACAAATGCACAAGACGGCGACAAGATCACAAGATGATGATAAGAGATTATTCTTGGTTGATGATCTCAAAGAAGTTTAAGTTCACATTCAAGTCAAGCTATATGGAAAAAGGTCAAGCCTAAAGTCAATGATCACTACATCATGTTCATAAGATGAAGTAAAGAGAACAAGTCTGCGAGCATAAGACTGAAGACAAAGCATAGTATGCTAGGTTTAAGTTTTTATAAAATGGAGTGACCTCCCTTAGGGGAAGATTGTTAGGATCACGAAAAGTGTCGGTCACTTCCGTTATATCGTTTTATAACTCGTAAAGTAATATTTTGAAACTAAATAGGCTAGTAAATCCCAAGGCCCATGGAAACCCATCAAGGGTCCATGGCAGGCTACTAGGAAGTATTTATACCCATCTCCACACTTTGAAGAGGGTTGGTTGTTCACTTTTCTTAATTTCACTAATCTAATATTTCCTTTTTCCTTTATCTCTCTAGAAGTGTTCACCCATCATTTCTCTAATTCTTCATACATTTAATTGTGAGTTTAGATAATCTAGTATTCTTCAATTGGTATCAAGAGCCATGGGGTGATATAGTTTGGTTTTGTATGCATTTTTCTTTTCTTGTTCTAGCGTGCGTTTGGTTCAAACACATAACAAAAGATGAAATCTTTTGTGTGTTCAAATACCATAAAGATTAGTACTTTCTTATTTATCCATCTTAGTATAAGCTAGGTTTAAAAGCTTAACTTTGAAAACATAAAAAATCTTCATTTTTTAAGTTTTGGTTCGAACTTGTTTTGAGTCCAAAATCTTGATCCGGAAATTTTTGTGTTAAAAATCATAAAGTTTGTGTTTTTATGCTTCTACTAGGGTTAGAATAGCTAGTTGTACAAGAAGATTTAAGTAAAAACGTCAAAAATTGTGTTTTTAAGTGATTTGAAGTGTTTGAAGACGGCTTTTTATACACACTGTTTGAATTCGGCGATTTGTACGTATTGAATTCGGCGATTTATGCGTGTTTGATTCCGGAGATTTATACGTGTTGAATTCAGCGATTTATACGTTTGGGTATACGACGATCTATACGTGTGCAGTTCCGACGATTTATACGTGTGTCAAAGTAGGCGATTTATACGTTTTTAGATTCGGCGATTTATACGTGTGTATATCTAGCGATTTATACGTGTTTCAAATCCAACGATTTATACGTGTTTCAAATCCAACGATTTATACGAGTTTCAAATCCAGCGATTTATACGTGGTTCCAATCCAACGATTTATACGTGTTTCCAATCCAGCGATTTATACATGTAGATTCCAGCGATTTATACCTGTCTTCTTAAACGGCGATTTATACATTTTCTTAAGGCAATTTATACGTTACACTTGGGTGACTTATACACTTACCTTTGGAGATTTATACCTTATTGCCTTGGAGATTTATACGGTTTTTCTGTGATTTGTAAAATCCCGTGAGGTATTCAATTATTTTCTCGGTTTTATCAAGAATTGTAAAATCCCGTGTAATCTTTTGACTCATTCACTTAAAACAAACAACAATTTAACACAACAACCTTTTATCACTGAACGATCAAATAGTTATCTATTCTCATCTTATCACATCTAAAATCAAACATGGATTCAATAATTCCACTTGGACAAAAGTATACTCTTGCTGAGTACATGATACTCTCTGGTGCTGACAATCGTCCACCAATGTTAGACAAAGACCTTTATGATTCTTGGAAAAGTAGAATGGAACATTACGTGCAAAACAAAGAGCACGGAAGAATGATACTTGAATCAGTTGAAAACGATCTACTCATTTGGCCTACGATTGAAGAAAATGGGGTGACCAGGACAAAGAAATATGCTGAATTGTCTGCTACTGAGAAAATTCAAGCTGATTGTGATATGAAGGCAACTAATATCATTCTTCAAGGTCTACCAACTGATATCTATTCACCTGTTAATCATCACAGAGTTACCAAAGATCTATGGGAAATAGTTCAACTACTAATGCAAGGTACCTCATTGACAAAGCAGGAAAAGGGAGTGTAAACTGTATGATGCATTTGATAAATTTGCTCACATCAAGGGGGAATCACTTCATACGTATTACTTGAGAATTACTCAGCTGATCAATGACATGAACATTTACAAAATGAAATTGGAGCAATCTCAAGTCAATACCAAGTTCTTAAACAGTCTCCCACCTGAATGGAGTAAGTTTGTGACTGATGTCAAGCTTGTAAAAGATTTGCATACTACCAACTATGATCAGCTTCATGCATATCTTGAATAACACGAACTCCATGCAAATGAAGTCCGTATTAAGCTGAACGAGGTGGGGTAGAGAAATCAGAGGAGGATGATAGGAAACGGGCTCGTTTCTGAGGTGGTAAAATCTCTTCAGGAAGAAAGAAATCTTGGGGATCAAACATTGGTGATAGTGGTAACACTGGAGATGGAGGCAAAATAGTTGGTGGAGCAATAGGAGCTTGTGGTAGTGGAATATATGATTCATGACTAGTAGCATTATATGCTTGCATAACATTCATATACGGATCATCGTAGAAAGGTGAGATGGCCAGCGAGGCCAAAAGATACTTAGATAAATCATCTGAAGGATTAGGAGAGGTGTTTCCCGGTGAGGCTGGGAAATAGTCCGTTGAAGCTGGAGTATAGTCAGGAGAGTGTGTAGAGGAAAAAGCATCCTCAATATCAGAATCAGATGGGACGATAATAAGGTGGTTGGATGTAGACATAACTGTGTAACAACCCAGTGGAAATAACATAAGTTATTTATAAAATAGTTATGTATCTTTACATACTATTCAGGAAATGCAGTGGCACGGAGGACTTTCTTGGATGTAAAATAGTTATAGTTTAGGTTTTAACCTTGTTCTCTATAACCGCGGCTCTTGATACCAATCTATAACACCCCCTTATTTGACATATAGCAGCGAAAGCTAATTTGGGGTATTACTTCATGAATCAACAGTCATAATCATAGAAAATGACTCAAAAGAGACGTTTTAGAAAATTAAGTTATCATTCAATATAATATCAGAGTTTTACAAAAGAGAGGTCCCCAAGATACATTAAAAACATAAAGTTGAATGATAACAAGTTTGGACGTTCTCAAGTCCAATTCCACTCCGTGCCATAACGTTGCTTAGTTACCTGAGATAAACATGCTAAAAGGGTCAACCCAAAGATTAAGTGAAATTCATAGGTTTGTAATGTAATGGTTGAATACAAGTCATCATAAGTGGTAATAATTGCATGCATTTACAATTATCATGGAAAACAGTATTATTGCCCTAAGCTCATGCAACCAAACATTAACATGGAAATCACCTCAGTGACATTAGTGAGGAACAAATGTCCTCGTGGAAAGGTAACTTGCCAAAGTTACCCATTGTTCTTAAATATAGTGCGTTTGGTTACCCCATGTATGGGTACACCAACGGGAGTCGTTACCCCCAATAGATCTATCCACAATATTCACGTTCACTCGCAAGTGACTAATGGTTCATGATTAAGAAATATTGGTAGTGGAGGCAAACTTAGGCAATAATATATCAAGATAGCATACAATTGAAAAATACTTGTATTCGTGGTTTATAGCATGCATCCCCCTCGCGGGTTTATAAAACATTCAAAAGATTTAATAGTCAGGCTATGAACTCACCTTGATAAGGTAGTTGATTAATTTGAAATTTAATTCAAATGAGAGTAAACAGTCTCGTCACGTAACCCGAGGTAATATGTCAAGTCTTAGTTCGAGTGTTTATATTTTAAACCTTATTTTATAAAGTTTAACGTAAATATTCATTTGGTTTATTTGTTCGTGAAAACATCGTATCATTGTTTGGGCTATCATAATCCAGAGGTCATGTAGTAAACGTGTGAGGAGCTAGGACACTTTAAATCGTAAATCCAGCAATTCGTCAAAACGTCTACCCAAATGAAATCCCTTCACATGAAAATCCCTAGTAACGTGATACGTTTAAATGATAAGATTTTTTAAGTTTCTTCAAAAGCTAGTGGATGATGAATTATGTTAAATATATAACATAATTGATTTATAGTGTTTCGATCGACGAATGATAACGACAAATGTGTCGGGCTTTAATAAAATCGAAGTTTATATATTTAAATCTTTTTTATAATTAATATATAAAAAACATTTTCAATTTATACCTTGAGAATATGAAAAATAACAATATATACCTTGGTTTATATTAATTTACACTTTAATCCTTTAATTATATGGATTTTTAAAACATTTTAAACCATAACTTTAGGGATTATGGTGAAAACAAACCCCTAAAGTTTAACTTTAGGATAATTACATTTTTGGCCCGAAATTTTAATAGTTTAAAAATTTACAATATATACCCCTTTGCATGAAACGTTTTGCATTTCTAGTCCAAAAATCATATACTTTGTATTTTTCAAATCCAACTTAGTTTTGCAGATATGCTTATTTTAATATAAGCTAAAATAAGTAAGTTTTACGAGCTTGAAGCTTATGAAAAGAGATTATGAGCTTAAAAATCCAAAATGGGCACGTTTGGTTTAGAAAAATTATCCCGATGGGTTAGAGCTTTTAGGATAAGTTTTAATGATTATAAAAGTGATAAGTGAGCTTATAGAAATAGCTTATTACAACATCTTATGGCTTATAGCTTATTAGGTTTACAAAAAGAGCTTTTTAGGGTTTTAGAGTTTTAAGGGTTCGATTAGGGTTCGATTTTAGTTTAGGGTTTCTAATATGGTTTGGCTTGATCAAAGGATTAAAACAAGGTTCATACCTGATCTTAAACATAACTAGAGCTTATTGAACTAGATAGAAGAATCAAGCAATTATAACCCGAAATGATGAAATGGGTCGAAACAAGCAATTATAACCCAAAATCCTTAGGAGATGAATCAAGAGCTTCTCTTTCTTAATCTTGGCTTCCTACTTAGCTTAACCTTCTTCCTATTCTTCCTTAGCTCAGCTAGAACACCATTTCAAGTATGTGTTTGAGTTTATGGTGAGTTATGAAGGTATGGGTGTGTTTCGGCTATATATATAGGGACGAATGGAGTGGAGGTCAAGTAAACTTGGAGTAGTGGCCAAGTAAACTTGGAGTGGTGGCCAAGGAGTGAAGAGTGGTGCCCAAGGAGTTTTACTTGGAGCCCAAGGTGGTGATAAGGTGGTAGTGAGGGTGCTTGGTTGATACATCATTAAAGGTCATGGCTGTTTTTGGACAGCCAACATCAGTCCCGGTGAAATGGTTGTCATTTACAAACCGTAATTCCGATTAAGCTCAAACCAGTGAGCATGGTTAGATATTTGAGTCCTCTACAACTTTTAGTTTTACATATTTAGGGGTTACTATACAAAAATCTAGAGATAACAGCCATTTACTACAGGTGTGCAGAATCTGCGCACCTTTGCCATTTCGGCTATAACTAATTCATCCGACATCGAATCGGGTCGAGTCACCCGGCAAAATGATCACAAGACATAGGGCTACAACCTAGTATTTTTTCTTAATACCCAACACCTACTGATTTTGCCCAGATCCTATGTTTTATCAACTGATCAGATTCTGAAAATTTAACTATGAACTTGGTTCGAACTAGTTTAAGTGGCATCGGGTTTGCTAGGGTTTTCGGGTTAGGTTTTTGGGTTAGGACGAGTGTTAGAGGGAAACTAGGATTCAAATGTGGTGCATTGAGTACTTGTAACTTGTGTCTAAGAGGTTGTACAAAATCCTTTAGAAAAATGGAGGGAAAATGTATATTTTGAATTCTATGCATTGTCGGATTGTACATTGTGCTTCAAGGGGTTGTACATTGGTTTAGGAGGGAATTATATTCAAATATTATACATAGATAACTTGTACACTTGTCTTATAAGCTTGTACATTTGTATTGTATGTAAACTTTACATGAAATCGGGGTTTTGATATAAACGTTAACGTATGAAATCCGTTTTGAATTAAATATTATGAAAGGTACGTTAAATAGATAACATATGGTAAAATGGTGATTAAAACATATTGCTTGACATATTATAATGTTTACTTTCTATAAACGTTGATGAAATTGGCATTGGTAGGTTGCGCGAGCTCGTTTACTTTGGTAATGTAAGTTACGTTACATTATGGATGGAATAAAGCAAAAAAATTTCCATGAAAATGGTTGTATCTAATTTAATAAATGGAAATTACACTGATGAAAATTGCATCTAATTTAATAGATGGATAATTACATTGTGGAAAATTGTGGGTTGTTATAGTCTCCCAACCTTAGAAGAAATCTCGTCCTGAGATTTAGTTGAATATTGGAGTGATGTTTGAAAATAGATGTGGATATTTGGCACGAATTTGATCTTCACGTTCCCACATAAATTCTGGTCCTCTTTTAGAGTTCCATCTTACTTTGACTATAGGGATGCGACTTTGTCTTAGTAGCTTGACTTCACGATCCATGATTTCTATTGGTTCTTCCACAAAATTAAGTTTGTCATTGAGTCGAATCTCTTTCATTGGAATGATGAAGGATTCGTCAAATAGGCATTTCTTTAAATTAGAAACGTGGAAAGTACTGTGGACATTACTGAGTTCTTCAGGAAGCTCAAGTTTATATGCCACTGGGCCGGCCCTATCAAGGATCTTAAATGGTCCAATATACCAAGGGTTAAGCTTTCCACGCTTTCCAAATCGGATGACACCTATTCGAGGTGACACTTTTAACATAACACGATCCCCAACTTGGAACTCCAAAGGCTTTCGCCTTACATTGGCATAACTTCTTTGCCGATCTCTTGCAGCTTGCAAGCGTTGTCGAATTTGTATTATCTTTTCGGTGGTTTCATGGATTATCTCTGGTCCCGTGAGTTGAACATCTCCAACTTCGGTCCAACAGACAGGTGATCTACACTTTCGACCATAAAGTGCCTCAAATGGTGCTGCCTTAATACTGGCATGGTAACTATTATTGTAAGAAAAATCTACCAATGGTAAGTGTTTCTCCCATACTTTTCCAAAATCTATAACACAGGCTCGAAGCATATCTTCGAGTGTTTCGATGGTTCTTTCACTTTGTCCATCAGTCTTGAGATGATATGCCGTACTCATGTCTAATCGAGTACCCAAAGCATTATGCATTGACTGCCAAAATCTGGATGTGAAATGACTGTCATGATTCGAGATGATGGATATCGGCACTCCATGCCGTGAAACTATTTCCTTTATATACAAACTTGTAAGGGTTTCCATACTATCTGTCATGGCCGCTTGATGTTCTGGGTAGTTTTGTAATGAAGTCCATCGTTATTCTTTCCCATTTCCATGTAGGAATCTCTGGTTTTATCAGTAAGTCGGATGGCTTCTGACATTCTGCTTTAACTCTAGAGCATGTTAAACACTTGCCGACATATTCAACGATGATTCCCTTCATGTTAGGCCACCAATAGAGTTTCTTTAGATCCTGATACATCTTGTAAGAACCTGGGTGGATGGAATACTTTGATTTATAGGAACATGCATAATCAAGTCCCTCAAATTACCAAAGAGTGGTAACCAACTTCGATTCTTGATACACCGGGTTCCATCAGGACGTACTTCAAATGCTTTGTCCATTCCTCGTAGGTTCTCAGCTTTGATGTTTTCTTCTTTGATTTCCTCAGTTTGGGCTTCGAGGAGTTGTAATGGTAATTTTGGGTGAAGGGTCATAACTAATGCTCTAACTCGGAGTGGTTTGATTCGTTCCTTCCGGCTTAAGGCATCTGCTACGACATTTGCCTTTCCAGGATGGTAGCAAATCTCACAATCGTAATCTGCAAGCAATTCTAACCAACGACGTTGTCTCATGTTCAATTCTTTCTGATCAAGGATATACTGAAGACTTTTATGATCAGTGAACACAGTACACTTTGTGCCATACTGATATTGTCTCCAAATTTTAAGAGCGAACACTACAGCTCCTAATTCGAGGTCGTGTGTGGTATAGTTTTCTTCATGAGGCTTGAGTTGTCGGGATGCATATGCAATAACTTTTTCTCTTTGCATTAAAACCGCTCCTAGACCTTGATGAGATGCATCACAGTAAATGACAAAATCGTTGTTTCCTTTTGGTAAGGCTAAGATTGGAGCTTCACATAGCTTTTGTTTTAGCAGTTGGAAGGCTGAATCTTGGATTTTTCCCTAGATATACTTCTTGTTTTTCTGTGTTAATTCAGTCAAAGACTTTGCAATCTTCGAAAAACCTTCGATAAATCTCCGATAGTAACCGGTGAGTCCTAAGAATTGGCGTACTTTTGTAGGTGTGGTAGGAGATGCCCAATTCTTAACAGCTTCAATCTTTGCGGGTTCAACGCGAATTCCTCGGCTATCAATTACGTGCCCAAGAAAGTACACGATACTGATCAAAAAATCACATTTTGAGAACTTGGCATATAATTTCTCCTTTTTGTGTAATTCCAAGATTATTCTCAGGTGATCTGCATGTTCTTCTTTGTTACGGGAGTAGATAAGAATATCATCAATGAACACTATCACAAATTTATCCAAGTATGGTTTACACACACGATTCATGAGGTCCATGAATAAAGCAGGTTTGTTAGTTAAACCAAATGGCATCACTTGGAATTCATAGTGCCCGTACCGCGTTCTGAAAGCATTCTTGGGAATATCTTCATCCCTGACTCTTAGTTGGTGATATCCTAATCTCAAGTCAATCTTTAAGTAAACAATCGAACCTTGAAGTTGGTCGAATAAATCATCTATCCTGGGTAATGGGTAACGATTCTTTACGATGAGTTTATTTAGCTCCCGATAATCGATACACATTCTGAAAGATCCATATTTCTTTTTAACAAATAAGACAAGAGCTCCCTAGGGCGAAGTACTCGGTCGGATAAAACCTCGGTCTGCTAACTCTTGTAGTTGGTCAGATAGTTATTGCATTTCTGAAGGAGCGAATCTGTAAGGTGCTCGGGCTACTAGCGCCGCTCCTAGAATTAAATCGATTTGGAATTCTACTTGGCGAACTGGGGGAAGGCCAGGTAGATTTTCAGGAAAAATTTTCGGAAATTCTCTGACTACCGGTATATCTTCCAGTCGTTTCTCATCTGACTTCTTCTCCATTACTTAGGCTACGAAAACTTGATATCCTCTGGATATATACCTTTCAGTTTTTATACATGATGTGAGGCTTAGTTGGGTTTTACTTTGATCACCTCGTATGATCAAAGTTTCACCGTCGAATGGGATGTGGACGACTTTCTCGTCACAGATAATTCTAGCATGATACTTGGATAACCAATCCATACCAATGACGACGTCAAAACTACCGATCTTAATCGGCATGAGGTCAATTTCGAAAGGTTGGTTTAGCAAAATCAGAGTGTAATTCTGGATAACGGTATTAGTGCCTATTAGGATTCCATCAGCCATTTTAATGTCGTAGGTAGTATCTAGTGTAATTGGTAGGATATTAAGCATAGAAGCAAGAGATATGGATAAGAAACTTTTTTCGGCTCCTGAATCAAATAATACTCTAGCTAGATGTTGGTTTAGAAGGAACGTACCCGTGACTACGTTCGGGTCTTGGTGAGCGTTCCTATCCCTCGGCAAGTATGCTCTTCCGTGGGCATTGTTGTTTGACTTTGGGCACTGATTGCTGTAATGACCTTTCTCTCCACAGGCATGACAAGTTACTAAAAATGGCTGCAGGTTGCTTCTAGTGGCTGGCCCTTTATTTATGTAGTTCCTGGTCAGATAACCCACCTTGTTGCAAGTCTGACACTTAATAGTGCAAGGTCCTGTGTGATGTAGGGTGCATTTCTTACACAGGGGAAGGCTTCCAGTATACCTACTGTTTTCAGTTGGAGTGACCGCATAAGCCCTGACGGTTTCTTGCCTTCTATTATGTTTTTCCTTGACGCTGACAAGTGTCACATCGGGTGACCAAGTCATGGGCATCTTTGTAAATCGTGGGCCAATAAAATCCTGAGTCAAAAACCTTTTTGGCGGTGTAGTTGGCACCGTAATGTCCCCCGGTGGGTCCACTATGGCAAGCTGTGAGGATGTCAACAGCTTCTTGGCCAGCAACACACCGCCGGATCATTTGATCCGCACATATTTTGAACAGATAGGGGTCGTCCCAAAAGTAGTGTTTAACATCCTTGAAAAACTTGTTCTTTTGCTGGGACGACATCCCTTTAACAATGAAATTTCCCGCGTGGTAATTTACATAATCGACAAACCACGGGGTACTTGAGGTGTCACACCCCGCCAAGGCGGAAACACGAGGCGTAACGTCATGGATATCATCACAACACAATGGTGTCGAAAATAGAGAAACACTAAAATGCATAAATGAGTCATGGGGCACAATGTGTCATGACGATATCGATAATTCAAACAAAACATCATCCCGTATTAATGAGAGGAGTCTCACCAATACAAGGAAAAAAAATAAATCCACGATCCTAATAAAATCAAAACATCCAACAAGGGTTCATTCAAACATAACTAATAAAGGAGCGAACTCCCATGCAACCCTAGCAGTCTCTTTCTAGCCACTTCGTCTAACCTCTTGATGCTCACCTAAAAATGATGCTAAAATACGTCAACACAATGGTTGGTGAGAGTCATAGGTTTAGGACACCAAATAAACCTTTAATTAAAATAATTTTGCTACGATTATCATAACATATCATGGCAGAACAATTTAAGCTAGTTATCACATAGGCTATCAAACAATTCACAATCGATCATAACGGGACGAAACGTGCCCACGATCCACATAACAAACCTGGGGTAATCCATTACCCTTCGATCGGAATCACACAGAATGGAGTATTATTTCAACCCTCCAGTTAGATTTGGAATGAGTAGAGTCACTACCCTCTAACCGGAATCACACAGAACTGGGATCTTATCTCAATCCTCCAATTAGATTTGGAATAAGTAGAAGCACTACCCTCTAACCGGAATCACACAGAAATCATAACAACATTAAGCATACCACATATAATAACCAACCATACACGTTCATTGCACTCAAGTAAAACAAAATAATCGCAGCGATTAAACACATTCAAAACATCTTTGCATCACTTCCATCCCAATGTAAAAACATTAAAAAGAGGGACTATGAAACTCACCTGATGCTTTGCTTCCAAAAAGGATCCAACAAAACTTCGCAAAACTTCACGACAATTCCTAAACAATAAACACATTATAAACTACCATCAATTATGCATTCAAGCCAATATGATGTAACCTCAACTTAGATAGAAATCTAAGCTATCCACCATAGCTTATTCTAATTCAAAACCTTTACCACACTTACAACTATGCCATTTTAATACTCAATGCTACTCTTTAAACTGTTATGGTTTTAAAGCAAAATTACATCTCTCACTAGCACGCCCTAAAACGCACTACTTAAAACCATCCCACAACTCAAATCAAAATTCAATCATGCTACATATATCGTCCCATGAACCATCTCATAGCTCGTCCCAAAGAGCATTTACCCTTTTACAAATACCCCATAGAAATTCATTAAATCCATAGAGGGGGGGGGGGGGGGGGGGGGGGGGGGGGGGGGGGGGGGGGGGGGGGGGGGGGGGGGGGGGTGTCCAGAATTCGTCTAAATATGACCTTCTAAAAAGTATGGAACATTGGTTATCCCACTTATGACCTCACTATGACCTTAGCTACAAATCATAGAATACCAAAAAAATATATGACCTAAACTTCCACGTAACTTAGAGCCTCAAACTCATGTCTAAGTATTTTTTAGAAAAATAAAATTAAAAATGAAATCGTTAACTTTTTTACACACTGAATTTGTTAATGAACCCATTTGACCCACTTCCCGACATAAAAACTCATGATGCTGACTTTTTCGGAAAGTAGAACTCTCAGTAGTTATCTCCAGTATATTGTAAATTATTTATTTGATCTTTTATGACCGAGATATGACCTCTACAAGTCTGACTAAATTTCTGCAGTGAATTAAAACGACTATCCTCAAAGATCAAACCCTAACCGACGATCCCAATCATGTAAACAATTAAACTAATGATCAAATATGACCTATACATCATAAACTTCCAGGAACCTAAGAACCCTAATTTATAACCCTAATCCATCATGTTTTGATTACTAGAATTATAAACAAACTAAAATTAAAAAGATCGGATCGTACCTTAATAGTAAAACCCTAAAAAAATCGTCTTCTCTCTTCCTCTTCTCTATGGCCGGTCGAACTCAAGGGAATAGGGGTTAGGGATTTATGATTTATATTTATAGGCCTCCTAGTAGAGTTGTAGGTTAAGTCTAATTAGGTTTAGATTAGAATTAGGACTTTAATTATATTTTTTTTTCTTTTTAACCCCTATTTCGGCCGAATAATATATATATATATATATATATATTAATTATATATTTACAATTAAAACCTTAAGTTTTTGTAAAAATATTTACTTATTTGACTAAACCTTTTTGCATAAACGCAGTTTACTACCTTTCTAAAAATAACTTTTCATTTACAACCTAAATTTCCAAAAATAGAAATTTTATATTTTTCTTAATCTAACACTTAAAATCTAAACCTATCTTAGATAACTAACACGAAATACGTATACGTATATATACTTACACAATTAACTCGAAAACGCTCAATTATCAATAATCATTTCCTGTCATTAAAAATGAACGAAATAAACTCAACAAATTTCCCCATCATTCTAATCTCATTAAGATGATCACACTCAATAGATTGGTTACCAATACCTCATAAACACATAAAAACACATATAAACACATATAAACCATACTTTGCAACAGACACATAAGTCAACACTAACGGTTTGACTAACCTTCTCGAGTCATGGTTGTCACATTATCCCCTCCTTAGGGGAAATCTCGTCCCGAGATTTAACTAGCCAATTCATCAGTACGATCAACAAACAACTAAGGATACTTAGACTTCATATAATCCTCGCATTCCCAAGTAAACTCAGGGCCATGCTTAGAATTCCAACGAACCTTTACTAACGCTATCTTACTACGCTTCAAACTCTTAACTTCACGATCCATTATCTCTACAGGTTCCTCAACAAAACGAAGAGTTTTGTCAACCTTTATATCATCTAATGGCACATGCAAACTAGCATCTGCCAAACATTTCTTCAAGTTTGACACATGAAATGTATCATGTACCCCACTTAATTCCTCCGGCAATCTCAATCGATAAGCCACGATACCGATCCTTTTAAGAATCTCAAATGGTCCTACGTATCTTGGTGCTAACTTTCCCTTTTTTCCAAAACGTATTACACCTTTTCAAGGTGATACTTTCAATATCACTCGATCTCTAACTTCAAATTCCAATGGTTTGCGTCTATGGTCAGCATAGCTCTTTTGACGATCTGTTGCTGCCTTGAGCTTTTCCTTTATCAACACAACTTTATCAGTCGTTTCTTGAATTAATTCAGGTCCAATCAAACTACTTTCTCCAATCTTAGCCCATAAAACAGGCGACCTACACTTCCTTCCGTACAAGGCTTCAAATGGAGCACATCTTATACTCGAATGATAGCTATTATTGTAAGAAAACTCAACCAATGGTAGATGAACATCCCAGCTACCACCAAAATCAATTACACACGCCCTCAACATATCCTCTAGGGTCTGAATCGTACGCTCACATTGTCCATCCGTTTGGGGATGATAAGCCGTACTCATATCCAACCTCGTCCCTAATGCTTTTTGTACAGTCTGCCAGCAGCGCGACGTAAATCGTCTATCTCTATCTAAAATAATCGACACAGGAACTCCATCTCTCGCGACTATTTCATCGACATAGATCTTTGCCAATTTCTCAGTACTATAGTCTTCTCTTATAGCTAGGAAATGAGCTGACTTAGTCAGTCTATCGACTATAACCCAAATCGTGTCATGCCCACTTTTTGACCTAGGCAACTTAGTGATAAAATCCATAGTGATCTTATCCCACTTCCATTCAGGTATCTCAGGTTGTTGCAGTAGACCCAAAGGCCTTTGATGCTCAGCCTTTACCTTTGAACATGTCAAACACTTACTAACATAAGTAGCAATATCTCTCTTCATTCCCGGCCACCAATACATATCTCGAAGATCATAGTACATCTTATCAGCTCCTGGATGCACAGAGTACTTAGACTTATGAACTTCGTCCATAACTACTGTTCTCATACCTCTGGTTAATCGAACCTGTACACGGTCCATAAAATACAAACTCTCGCCCTTTTTCTTTTCCATCTGTT
The DNA here is from genome assembly GCA_026074375.1 of Tanacetum coccineum. Lineage (NCBI taxonomy): Eukaryota > Viridiplantae > Streptophyta > Magnoliopsida > Asterales > Asteraceae > Tanacetum > Tanacetum coccineum. Next base: position 46,992 of record BQNB010009093.1, read on the forward strand.
GTTCTAACCCATGCAGGTTTTCCATAAGTATATTCTCTTGCTTAAGCGCCTCACCTTGGGCTGCTTGTATCTTTTCTCTCATTCCAATCCGGATAGTCACTGCCATAGCCCTTACACGTCTAGGCTTCAGCCGCTCCTTCCTACTTCATGCATCAGCCACAACGTTCGCCTTACCAGGATGATAACGAATCTCGCACTCATAATCACTGAACAACTCAATCCTTCTCCTCTGTCGTATATTCAGCTCTTTCTGATAAAAAATGTGTTGAAGGCTTTTGTGATCTGTATAGATAACACTCTTAGTACCATACAGATAATGCCTCCAAGTCTTAAGAGCAAACACAACAGCTCCCAATTCCAAATCATGCGTCGTATAATTCTTCTCATGGGTTTTTAGCTGCCTCGATGCATAAGCAATCACTTTGCCTCTTTGCATGAGTACACAACCTAATCCTTGGTTTGATGCATCACAATAAACCACGAAATCTTCCACTCCATCAGGTAGCGTCAATATTGGTGCATCACACAAGTTATTCTTTAAAGTTTGAAAAGCTTCTTCTTGCTCCACTCCCCACACATACTTCTGATTCTTCTGAGTTAACGAGGTAAGAGGTTTAGCAATTTTGGAAAAATTTGCGATAAACCGTCGATAATAACCGGCTAATCCCAAGAATGATCGAATCTCGGAAGGCGTCGTAGGGGTCTTCCAATTCTTTACCGCTTCTATTTTGCTTGGGTCTACATGTATACCATTCTGGTTAACAACATGACCAAGAAAGTGCACCTCTTGCAACCAAAATTCACACTTGGAGAACTTGGCATACAACTTCTCCTTCCTTAACAATTCCAACACCAAACCCAAATGAACTTCATGGTCTTCCTTCGTCTTTGAGTAGATTAAGATGTCATCGATGAATACTATAACGAACTTATCTAAGTACGGTTTACAAACCCTGTTCATCAGGTCCATAAAAACTGCAGGTGCATTGGTTAGCCCAAAAGACATAACCGTAAACTTAAAATGTCTATATCGTGTTCGAAATGCCGTCTTAGGTATGTCATCTTCATGCATGCATAGTTGATGATAACCTGACCGAAGTTCTATCTTGGAGAAAAATCGCGATCCTTGTAATTGGTCAATCAAACTATCAATCCTTAGAAGAGGATATCGATTCTTAACCGTCAACTTATTCAGTTCTCTATAATCGATACACATACAAAGCGAACCATCCTTCTTCTTGACAAATAACACTAGCGCTCCCCATGGAGAATGACTAGGTCGTATAAGACCCTTGTCTTGCAACTCTTGCAGCTGCTCAAACAATTCTTGCATCTCTGAAGGCGCTAAACGATATGGAGACTTCGCAATTGGCGTCGCTCCAGGAACTAGATCTATGCGAAACTCCACTTGTCGTTGCGGAGGCAATCCTGACAAGTCTTCTGGAAACACATCCTCAAACTCACGTACTACATATATGTCGTTCAACTTTAGTTCATCCTCCTTTGCACTCTTCAACGCTTTGGTGATTCCTACCGCCCGTTCTCCATGTACCCTAAGGATCCTACCATCCTCCACTAGTATTTCTACTACTTTCTCATGACATACAATTACAGCCTTATGCTGGCATAACCAGTCCATACCTACAATCACGTCAAAACTTCCATGACCTAAAGGTATTAAGTTTATGCTAAACAGAGAACTTCCTAGTTCTAGTTTACAGTCACGGATAACTCTATCTACTTCTACTTTCTTACCATCAGCTACTTCTATCACATAACCAGGATTCACAATACTAGGTTTCACATTAAGTATGGGCGCAAATTCAATAGATATGAAACTAAAATCGGCTCCAGAATCAAATAATACGGTAACAAAGTGATCATTCAGAAAGAACATACCCGTTACGACGTTAGGATCCTAGACCGCCTCTATTGCATTCACATCCACGTTGTAAGCTCTTCCTCTAACTTGGTTTCCATTGCTCCTATTGTTTCGACTGCCCTATCTAGCCAATTGATTCCCAGTTTGTCTAGGCGCTCGATTTAACTTAGGACAAGTATTGCAGAAATGATCTGGACTACCACACTCATGGCACACTCTCGGATTGTTATTCATTCTTACAGCATTCACTGGAGCCGCTTGTATATTTGGAGCCCAACAATCCTTAGTGAAATGACCCGGCTTCTAACAGTTAAAGCATAGTCTGCATGTTCTGTTTTTTGGGTGGTTAGTATAGCACTTGGAACACCTTGGATAATATCCAAGAGTCTCATTTCTAGTAGGGGTTGTCGCTACAAATCCAGTTCCCGTCTTTGCCTTCTTGTTGTCTTTCTAAGATCCTCCAGTCTTACTAGGCTCCTCCACTCCCTTTCTCTTATCACCACCCTTTGTCAAGGTACCACAGCTGACTGCTTTATCAGTAAGTATTCCAGCCCTCAATATTGCATTCTGAATAGTAGTTGGTTTGGTTGCCCGAAGCATTCCTCTAATCTCAGGAGCCAGTCTAGCTATGTACCTCTTAATACGAGATGACTCAGGTGTAACTAAGTGTGGGACCAACTTGGCCAACTCATGAAACCTATCAGTGTAGGCAGCGTGATTAGCTCCCACCATCTTGTGATTCTAGAACTCATTCTCCAACTTTTCCATTTCATTACTTGGGCAGAATTCTTCAACCATTAATTCTTTAAAATCATTCCATGATATAGCCATTGCAGCCACACGTCCTCTTGCTTGACATTGGGTGTTCCACCAAGTCAAATCCTTATTCCCTAGTGAGCTAGTAGCATATCTTACTTTTTGGTTCTCGGCACACCCACTATTATCAATTACATTTTCCATTTTCTCGATCCAACGAGTAAGCGCTATCGCACTACCTTTCCCATCATACTCCTTGGGATTTCAAGATTAGAATGTCTTAAAAGAGCATCCGTTGTTCCCATCATTTCCATTTCCACCACCATTATTACCATTATTAGCATTATTCGTATTGTTAGCTACTTGAGTGATGTTGGCTTGTAGTTGCTATTCGATAAGAGTAGCAACGTTGGGGTTCTCGTTGTTGTTGTTATTGCTAGGACCACTTCGTCGGTTTGGAGCCATTTTCTATAAGATAGAAAAATTATAATCATTAGCCGATATAATACGGATCATGATTTCATCATACTATCAATAACCATATGCATACATACTATACATCAACAATAATCCATGTAATCAGACTTGCAAGTCCACCTGTGTCATGGCGCATGTATAATTATGTTGGCCACCATAATTATAGATGCCCCCTTTCACAGTTGTACTCCCTCCTATGAAGACACTTCATACAATTAAAACACACCACATAGCACCTTAAAACAAATAAACCCAACAAATAACACAAAGAATAATCCTAATATTCACTTTTATTTTTATATTTAAAATCCAACATCGAAAATAACATTCCTAACATGGCTCTAAACACCCACAGGCTTGCTACTTGCAGTAGACTCAAGGTCTGAATCCACTTCATTCCTTTCAACTTCGTCCTCATCCTCTAATAACCATCCATTCATGTTATCCTTTGACAGAGGTAGCCGATGTGGTGCAAACTCATTCATCAAATTTCCTTATTGAAGTTGTGGGTGATCTACAAATCCATACAGGTCATGTCTTCTATGTTGTTCTACCGGGTCTTCTTTAGACGTTTCATACCCTTGAAATTTTCCAGGAACTCTGGTGATAGTGCCATCCTTGGCAATTATCTTTGTTTCAATTTCCTCAATCGCTTGTGCATCAACTTCCTTCAGGGTCATCTTCTCTTCGACTCTACACGTCCATATAGCAATAGGAATTTAGATCTTGCGGTTACCCCGCCTGTATTTCTTAATCTTCTTACACCCAGTTGCGAAAGTAACTGAATCATGATACTTTCTACGAATAGTAGGAAACATACTATAATAGATCATAAAACATAGACTATATCATGACACAGATCTTAAAATAGCAAAGAAAAATTCAACTTATATATATAGTATATAGTATGAGGTACTTTATGAAACTTTGGGAAAATAAGCATAATTAGTATATACTTACACATAAGCCCTAAATGCATCTATATGAGGGACCCTTAAGCTATAGTCTAGGCTCAACCACCTAGTTCTCTATAACCATCAGCTCTGATACCAATTTGTCACACCCCGCCAAGGCGGAAACACAAGGCGTAACGTCATGAATATCATCACAATACAATGGTGTCGAAAATAGAGAAACTCTAAAATGCATAAATGAGTCATAGTACACAATGTGTCATGACGATATCGATAATTCAAAACAAATCATCATCTTGCATTAATGAAAGGAGTCTCACCAATACAAGGAAAATAAATCCATGATCCTAATAAAAACAAAACATCCAACAAAGATTCATGCAAACATAACAAATAAAGGAGCGAACTCCCGTGTAACCCTAGCAGTCTCTTTCTAGCCACTTTGCCTAACCTCATGATGCTCACCTAAAAATGATGCTAAAATACGTCAACACGATGGTTGGTGAGAGTCATAGGTTTAGGACACCAAATAAACCTTTAATTAAAATAATTTTGCTACGATTATCATAACATATCATGGCAGAACAATTTAAGGTAGTTATCACATAGGCTATCAAACGATTCACAATCAATCATAACAGGACAGAACGTGCCAACGATCCACATAACAAACCTGGGGTAATCCATTACCCTCCAATCAGAATCACACAGAATGGAGTACTATTTCAACCCTCCAGTTAGATATGGAATGAGTAGAGTCACTACCCTCCAACCGGAATCACACAGAAATGGGATCTTATTTCAATCCTCCAATTAGATTTGGAATAGGTAGAAGCACTACCCTCTAACCGGAATCACACAGAAAACCCACTCCAATTGATCACTAAGCCATGGAGCGTATCACATCACAAACATGTAGCACATAACATTTAATAGCCACATAAAGTCCATGTATCACTTTAAACACATTATCACAGTAATTAAAACATTTTCATACTAGCATCATTTCCATCCCAATGTAAAACATTAAAAGTGGGACTATGAAACTCACCTGATGCTTTGCTTCCAAAAGGATCCAACAAAACTTCGCAAAATTTCATGAACAATCTAAACAATTAAACACATTATAAGCTACCATCAATTAGGCATTCAACCCTATATAATGTAACCTCAACAATGATGGATATCTAAGCTATCTACCACTGTTCCCTACTCGTTTTAATCATTTTCCAACTCCTACACATAACCTTTACCTTTCAATGTTACGTTTTAAATTTTTTGGTTTTTAGCAGAATTTTACTCTCACTTGCACGCCCTAAACGCACTACTTAAACACTCCCATAATTCAAACCAAAATTTGTCATGCTACATACATGTCCTATGAACCTCTCATAGCTCTCCCAAAGCCATTACCCTTTTACAAATACCCCTTAGAAATTCATTAATCCAAAGTGTTTAGAATTCATCCAGAATCTGACCTTCTAAAAGTATGGCATTGGTTAACAAACTTAGACCTCTCTATGAACTTAGCCAAAATTCAAAGAATACACACAATATATGAACTAACTTCCACGTGACTTAGAGACTCTAATTCAATATCTAAGTATTTTTAGAAAAATAAAAATCAAACTGAAATTCTTCACTGTTTTACACACTGATTTTGTAATGACCATTTGACCCACTTCCCGACCATAAAAACTCATGAGGCTGACTTTTCTGGAAAGTAGACTCTTTGAGGTTATCTCCAGTATGTTGTAAATTATTTATTTGATCTTTTATGACGAGTTATGCTCATTACAAGAACTGCCTAACTTTTCGTGCAGAGATTAAACACCTAATTCGAGTGGATCTAAGCCCAAACGCATGATCATATCTCTAATCTAATTAATCAAGTGTTTAAACTAACATTAATATATCATAAACTTTATGGAAATTAAATACCCTAATTTATAAAACTAAATTTAAACCTTAATCCATCATAACTAAGTTACTAGAAAAATAAACGAACTAGAATTAACAAATCGAATTCGTACCTTAAGATTAAACAAAAAAAAAATTCATTTCTTGCTTCTCCTTCTATGGCCGGTCGAACCAAGTAAATGGGGAGGGTTAGGGATTTTAATCTTGTATATATAGGCATCTAGGTAGAATCCAAACAAACCTCTAAACAGTTATTAGATTAGAAAGTATTTTAACTTTTTTTTTCTTTTTCCTTTTTCTTTTTACTCGGCCGAAAATACAAATATATATATATATATATATATATATATATATATATATATATATATATATATATATTTTTATATTTACAATTAAGAACCTTAATTTTTTTAAAAAAAACTCCTTAATTAATTTGACTAACCTTATTGCAATAAACGCAGTTTACTACCTTTCAAATAATAACTATTCATTTCGAACCTAACTTTCTAAAATAGAAATTTACATTTCTATAATCTATACACGTAAACAGAAAAACCTATCTTAGATTAAACAAACACAAAATAACTTATACTTATATATTTACTTACACAATTAACTTGCAACGCTCAATTATAACATCATTTCCTTGTCATGTAAAAATGAACGAAATAAACTCAACAATTTCCCCATCATTCTAATCTCATTGAGATGATCACACTCAATAGATTGATTACCAATAGTTCATAAACACATAAAAACACATATAAACACATAGAATCACATAAACCATACTTTGCAACAGACACATAAGTCAACACTAACGGTTTGACTAACCTGCTCAAGACATGGTTGTCACAATTGCTACTTCTATCTAATTAGGTTCTGTAAATTTCTTTGTTTGGGCCTTTATTAGTGTCTTTTCTCCAACCCGAAGTTAGCCATTATTTATTATTATTTTTTTGGGTAAATCCCGAAATCAACCATTAATCCTTCAACTTTCAAGGATTCTTGATGCAGAAACTTGCAACCATTAGTCTTTACACAACAAGTTTATTGAAAACGTTAGTTCTAAAATGTTTATTTATCCACTAAATTCACCCATGTCTATGTCGTGATGATATTAGATATATATTTGTAAGTGCTTTACCACATGGTAACATATATATACGCTAAGATAACACTAAACAATGTAAAACCGTAAGCGACTAATTTATAGTAAAACTACTCCTGATCCATCTTAACCTGAACTATCTTATGCGCATTATTTGCATATAATTCTGATTATTTTACCTTTAAATAGTCAGACATCGAATCAGTCCCCAATTCAGTTAATACTGTATACAAGGCAGTATTTTGATTGTGATATTCAATTGATATAAAAAAGTGGCCAACGAAAATTATGTTTATGACCTGACTAGTGACCCATATTTACTTCGAATCTAACCACTACATAGAATTGACCAGCTGTCGCGATTGCAACATTATGCAGGTCCTTCTGTTTTGAACCTATAAAATAAGTTATCAGTTTCAATATAGTTTATTTCTTTGTACCACAAAGTGATACTTTATCGTGTAGTGTTTGTGTGTAGAATGATTGCGAAGATCTAAATTATGCATCAATACTTTAGGTATCTTTTTCTGTCAATTACATATTGAAGCATAACTTAATTTTGGATGAGTGGAGCCCATTATACTTAGAGGTTACTAATTTAGTAGAAATACAAAAAACTACTTAGCCAAAAACATGAATTACTAAGCAAATAACTGGAAAAAATATTAATCCCAAACACCCCGTAATTCACTTTTATCAAAAAAGTTTAAACAATAGTCATAATGCGATCAGAAAAACACAAAAAATCATGAGCGGAGACATCTAAAATATAAAAAATAATGGAATGCATATAGGCAAAATGGTTCATGCATAAAATGACTGAACAACTACCGATCAGCCTCAAACCATAAGGTATATACATTTAAAGGTCTACACATTGATTAATGTGAATGCTTTTCGGTCAAAATAAATTATCCAAACACTAAAGCACTTAGCTGCTATTGAAGGCGTGAAAGTATAAAGAATGCTTTGAATGCATCTAAATTCAACTTAATAAAGTAATAAAGTGGCAGTTGCAACAAAAGTGAGAATGTACTAAGTTCAACAATAGCAAAGGATTACAAAATCAAGAATTTTAAATTCAATGTTAAAGTGCAAAAATGATCTAATTAAATCAACTGGTGAATCTGAGGCACAATTTATAATAATAACTTTCTGATGTTGTATTATCCGATATTTTCAAAGGTAAGATACTAATAGAAGATACACTGTTGTTTCTATGAGCACTAGTCCATTGGTTATTAAAAATTGTCTTTATTTTATCCACACACAATATACTAACCTGCATAAGATATGTGTAAATTATCAGGGATGTTTTGAAAGCATTCTAAATTCAACTCAAAAAAGTACCTGTGAATGCTGGGTTTAGTACGGAATTGTTACCGTGGAACACTAGAACATTTTTTTATCACAGCAGCCGCCTCACGAATTTCCATGGGCATCAATGCATTGCCTATATGCCATAGGTAAAACATGTTGGAATACTCTGTTGCGCTTGCTATTGTTGAAAGAAGAAGCTATTTAAATCTGTGTCCAAGCACTCCCTTTCGTTGCTATCTAAACAACATTTAAAAGCTGAGATTTCTGAATCATCTTAACACATATTAAGCTGTAAATTTCATGATATAGTTCAACCAAACAAAACATAAAAACCAACCCTAATCTTCTTATTAAACTCCCCAAGCCCCTGATTCTGCTCGCCAATTTGCTTATTGACAAAAAATGACGACTTCTCCCTCCTGAAACTCATACCAAAGTCTCAAAACAAAATGCCAAAAACACCAACTCATCACCATTCTTGACCCGACCCGAATACGCTTCATCTGACCGGGTATTCTCACCTGCCATAATATGATCGGGACTCCTAAAACTAAACTTAACCAGTGTAGACGATGTCGTTGAGGGTCCATCTTGTACAACTGTTTGATTCAAACTTCTAGTTTTACTAAGCTTTCTAGATATAACAAAATTCACTCCAATGATCAAAACTAACCCCGAAAACAACCCAATCACTATACCAGCAACGCTCTAACCCAAAAGCGTACCACATCTGATCTAACCTCACATAAACTCAAAGGAGGCCCACATAAGTCATTCCCAATGAAAGAATTAGCGAGAAACCGGGCTACACTATTGGGTATCCTACCGCTTAATCTATTCATGGACACGTTCAAATACGTCAATTTCCTTAAATAACCAAAATCTGGTGGGAAAACACCTAATAAATTGTTACCTGAAATATCCAACCGGACTAAATTCCTAAGCCTATATAAACTGGTAGGAATATCCCTTGAAAACATATTATCTTGAAAATTAACAACCCTTAACCACAGTACACACACTAAAAATGATGGACCACACTTGAGAGACGGTTGTGACCGCAAGTCAGGGTTTCTCAGCTGCGTCAAGTTCCACCCCTACCCCCTCCCCCCCCCCCCCAAAAATGCTTACAACTCTGCAAAAAGTATCAGCAATTCAACATATATAATCAAAGTTCCAAGAGCCTGATGTATGTATAAATTATAGCAAATGTGCTACTCATCACCTGTATTAACTCAACCTCGTGAGCACATCATGGTATCGGCATTGTTGTTGATCTTAGCGACGAAAGTGCAAATGCTATGCAACGGGCTGTTAAAAATTATCTACGTCCAGGGGACCACCTTTCCAGTAACGGCCATTGCAATTTTAGACGTAGAATTGATATGGTGGAATGTGAAGTTGATCCTAGGAGGTGGTGGTTTGGATGAATCTGTGATGAAAGTTACCTATTTCTTTTTCTTAAAGCTAAAAAAAAATGCCAGCAGAAGAGAGATGCATCGTGCCCGTCTGACCCATTCCTAGTAACATTAAATTGAATTTAGCCATCCCTGTAAACGGGCCCGAAAAATATTTTAAGTTTCTTGTTTGCCACTAACTGTTTAAGCCGATGTTCGTACTCCTCTGTTGCTTTTTTGGGTGATAAATTATCCTTGATCGGATAGATGTTTGCCTTTGGTATTGGTACCTAAAATCAGATAAGAAAAATGAGAAAGGTTTATATGTTGATGGGGGTAAAAATAACCCTTAAATTATTAAATAAACAGTTTCGCATAGGACAAAACCAATTCTTTCATGATCTATATTTCAAATACTAGACCACCCATCTATTAAAAATGTGTAGGTTCTGTTTTTTGCCCACCCCTACTGAAAGTGTGTTCGGATAATTTTACTATAGCAAGTTATCAGCTTATCGTGTTCCAAAATGCATCAGGTCGTTTTGAGTGTTTGGATGAAGAATATTAGATCAATATGGAGCCGGTTTAAGAAAACATACCTATTCTTAAGGTGTGTCCTCCACCCTCCAGGATCTGACTATGTTAATATTCTTAGATGGCCTTGAGTGGTTTCTCAGTGCTGTTCCTGTCTTACCTTTCTGCCTATAACGCTCCTCTCAAACTGAAATTGTTAGCATCCTGCAAATTTGATTTAGTTATCAACAAACCGTTTCACGTCATAAGAAAGTAATCCATTTATTGTAGTAGCAAGTTTCTATACCGGTGTCATGTCTTTGTCGTGTAACCTCCTGTAAGCTTTAGTCAATTTCTCCTTACGGGGATTCCTCTCCATTTTGAAATTCTTGTGACATTTTGATCTACAAAAATCTGAAAATCTGCACGCACATGTACCAAGTAACTTAGGAAATGAAATAAGCATGATTAGCAGATAAGCACTTATTTATCATACATTAAGGAGTGTTGCCTATTTTAACGAAGTCAGATTCAAGGTCTGTCGAAAAAAGCAAGAAAATGTCAAATATCACAAAACAGAACATGGGTTTGTTATTGTGAGTTTAAGGCCAGATAACAAAATTCTAAAATGTTTAATTTTTTAACTTGAAGACTTCGGCTATGGCCATGGGTTTGATGTCCCCTCTTTGGTAAAAAAAAACAGCCGAAAAGCTTATTAAAATATAAGCCGAACACCCCTTAAAGCTGCACATTCTCAGACATAAACACTCGGTATATAATTTCTACATTAGACCAATTTAAAAACCATTAATTTGAAGTCGGTGGACAAATTTCTTTAGTTCAATCATTAAGAAAGGTATTCATGGAAAGAGGATCCTACAATATATTAAGCCAATGAGGTGTACTTTGAATAGAGTTGGAAATGAGGCATGTTGATTTACGTTTTGAAATGTGTAAATTATTTACTATGGGCTGAAACAAGCTGGGTTGATCAAAACCTAATTATTAACGTTTAAAAATAAAAACTCCTAGGTTGTTATCCTCAAAATATTATGCTATCATCAACATTAAGTTTTTTGTAATCTTGACATAAGATAGACAAAAAAGAAAAAGGCAAAGCTGGTGGTCGACCCACACTGAATAACTTACACATGTTAACCCTGTTGCCCAAAATGTATGTCCCCAAAGCTCATGACACCAAACAACCAATTCTTTGCATAACAATCCAGCACCAAAATGCCAACTTTCTGTAAAAACAAAATTAGTACCAAACAGTCCTTTCTGCAAAAACAAAATTATAATTACGTACAACAAAGAAAGGCACATACCTGCGTAGTATCTTCCAGTAAGGTTCTTTAACACTTTTGCTGCGCATTCTTCCTCCTAAACTGAACACATAGTATTATATCTACTACTGCCTATAGTATTATATCTACAGAAGATGTTAAGCTCACTG
>BQNB010009093.1:64198-87819 GCA_026074375.1 Tanacetum coccineum
AACGTCTATCCATCTTGCGATCTTGAGTCTTTGACCAACATTCTCATACTGTGCCTCATCTTGAAAGCTTCAAATCAGAGTTTTCGGAAGTCTTTGTCTTTAAATCTTGAGCTTTCATGATTGTTTGTCTTTGTAGAATGAGCATGAATATGTGGTAATGAATCGACTTTGGTTGATTGGGATACTGTCACCACCGTTTTAACCTGCAGGTTTACGTTAGTGATAATCCAGAAAATTGATTTGAAAATCAATTGACATATTACTTATAAAAGTGTTTTTGTAACACATCGGAAGTTTTAAGCTTTTATCAAAATTCATCAACCGTTAATTCAATTTACTGGACCAAATCGATATCCAGTTGTCACAAGTTTGATTCATATAGAATATCGCAAGTCACCTACCAAGAGCTTGTTTGATGCTGACTCAAGCAGGATTTCCATCTTCATTGTGAATACATAAGTATCACTCGGATGTTCTGGCAAATATCACAATGATATTGCATAGGACTCTTGTTAACAGCTTGTAAACTTTATGATGTTCAACAAGTGTTTGAAATTAAATGTGTCCTAACGAGATTTTTATTGATCCCTTGGCTCTAGACTCGATTAGTGCATTTTGGTTTTAGTACTCGGAGGCTGGAGCATATTTCCACTTGTTCAATATCAACAATCTCGGAGTGAGATGTCAATAGATAACTTGTGTATCTCCATGACAAATGAGACAAGTTTCTTTTGAGAGAAACCCAAATGGCTGGGAAGGGTTGTGCATTGCATCACTGGGTCTATGATGTCGTTTTCAATGTCAGCAATGACCATAAAGTGCTTCGAACGGTGCTGCCTTGATACTGGCATGATAACTGTTATTGTAGGAAAATTCTACCAATGGTAAATGTTTATCCCATCCTTTCCCGAAATCTATAACACAAGCTCGTAGCATGTCTTCGAGTGTTTGGATGGTTCTTTCACTTTGTCCATCGGTTTCAGGATGATATGCTGTACTCATGTCTAGTTGAGTACCCAAAGCATTTTGCAATGATTGCCAGAATCTGGATGTGAAATGACTGTCACGATCCGAGATGATAGAGATTGGCACGCCATGTCGAGAGACTATTTCTTTGATGTATAACCTTGTAAGAGTTTCCATACTATCAGTCGCTCGAATGGGAATGAAATGTGCTGATTTAGTAAGGCGATCGACAATGACCCAGATGGTGTCATGTCCGGTTGAGGTTTTGGGTAGCTTTGTAACAAAATCCATTGTTATCCTCTCCCATTTCCACATAGGAATTTCCGGTTGTACCAATAAGCCGGATGGCTTTTGACATTCTGCTTTAACTCTAGAACATGTCAAACACTTGCTAACATATTCTGCGATGATTGCCTTCATGTTAGGCCACCAATAGAGTTTCTTTAAATCATGGTACATCTTATCAGAACCCGGGTGAATAGAATATTTTGATTTATGAGACTCATGCATGATTAAGTCTCTCAAACCGCCAAAAAGTGGTAACCAGCTTCGGTTTTTGATACAACGAGTTCCATCAGGACGAATTTCAAATGATTTGTCCATTCCTCGTAGGTTCTCATTTTTGACATTTTCTTCTTTGAGGGCTTCATTTTGGGCTTCGAGAATTTGAGATGGTAATTTTGGATGAACGGTTAAGATTAATGCTCGAACTCGGAGAGGTTTGATTCGTTTCTTTCGGCTTAAGGCATCTGCTATAACATTTGCCTTTCCGGGATGATAGCAAATCTCACAATCATAATCTACGAGTAATTCTAACCATCGGCGTTGCCTCATATTCAATTCTTTTTGACGAAGAATATGTTGAAGGCTCTTGTGATCAGTGAAAACTGTACACTTTGTACCGTATAAATGGTGTCTCCAAATTTTAAGAGCGAATATTACTGCTCCTAATTAAAGATCATGAGTGGTATAGTTTTCTTCATGAGGTTTGAGTTGTCGAGATGCATAAGCAATGACTTTTTCTCTTTGCATTAATACAGCTCCTAACCCTTGAAGAGATGCATCACAGTAAACGACAAAATTATCGTTTCCTTCTGGTAATGCTAAGATTGGTGCTTCATAGAGTTTTTGTTTAAGGAGTTGAAAAGCTGATTCTTGTTCTTCGCCCCAGATATAACTCTTGTTTTTCTGGGTTAATCTAGTCAAAGGCTTTGCAATTTTTGAAAAACCTTCGATAAATCTTCTGTAATAGCCGGCGAGTCCTAAGAATTGACGCACTTCTGTGGGTGTAGTGGGAGATGTCCAATTCTTAACAGCTTCAATCTTGGCAGGGTCAACATGAAGTCCTTGACTATCGATGAGATGACCAAGAAATTGCACGATATGAATCCAGAAATCACATTTAGAGAACTTGGCATACAATTTCTCTTTTCGGAGTAATTCCAAGATAATTCTGAGATGATTTGCATGTTCTTCTTCGTTACGAGAATAGATAAGAATATCATCGATAAACACTATTACGAATTTATCCAGATATGGTTTACATACACGATTCATGAGATCCATGAATACAGCAGGTGCGTTTGTTAAACCAAATGGCATGACTTGAAATTCATAGTGTCCGTATCTTGTTCTGAAAGCAGTCTTAGGAATATCTTCTTCCCTTACTCTCAGTTGATGATAACCTGATCTTAAGTCGATTTTTGAATAAACGCTTGAACCTTGAAGTTGATCGAATAAGTCATCGATCCTTGGTAATGGATAACGATTCTTTATGGTAAGTTTATTCAACTCTCGGTAATCGATACACATTCTGAAAGATCCGTCCTTCTTTTTAACAAATAAGACAGGAGCTCCCCAAGGCGATGTACTTGGTCGAATGAAACCTCGGTCGGTTAGTTCTTGAAGTTGGTTAGATAACTCCTGCATTTCTGAAGGAGCCAATCTATAAGGTGTTCGAGCTACAGGTGCTGCTCCGGGGATTAAGTCGATTTGGAATTCTACTTGGCGAACGGGAGGGAGACCAGGTAGATCTTCAGGAAAAACATCTGGAAATTCTTTGACTACGGGAATGTCTTCTAGTTTCTTCTCGTCTGATTTCTTCTCCATTACTTGAATCATGAAAACTTGACAACCTCGGGATATATACCTTTCGGTTTTTATACAGGATATGAGATTTAGTCGAGTTTTACTTCGATCACCTCGAATGATTAAAGTTTCATCGTTGATAGGAATGTGAACAACTTTTTCGTCACAGAGAATTTTGGCATGATACTTAGATAACCAGTCCAAATCGATGACAACGTCGAAACTACCAAGCTTAATTGGCATGAGATCGATTTCAAAAGGTTGATTTAGCAGAGTTAAAGTGCAGCCTTTAATAACAGTGTTTGTGCTTACTAAGTTTCCGTCAGCCATTTCGATATCGTAAAAGGTATCTATTGTAATAGACGGAATATTTAGCTTAGAGGCAAGCGATATGGATATAAAGCTTCTATCAGCTCCAGAATCAAACAATACTTTGACTAAATGCTGATTTAATAGAAACATACCCGTAACTACGTTCGGGTCTTGTTGAGCATTCTTATCTTTCAGCATGTAGGCTCTTCCTTGGGCATTGATGTTGGTCTTGTGGCACTAATTTGTATAATGCCCTTTTTCTCCACAGGCATGACATACAACTGTCACTGGTAGTTGATTACTTCTAGTGGTTGGCTTCTTGTTTCGGCAGTTCTTACTCAAATGACCCACCTTGTTGCAAATATTACATTTGCCAGTACAAGGTCCAGTATGGTGGAAATTGCATCTCTTGCACAAAGGGAGATCTCCGGCATACCTACTATTTTCTGATGGAGTAACAGCATAGGCTCTACCAGCTTCTTGCCTTCGGTTTTGTTGTTGACGATTGTTGTAGCGATTGTTGGTGTTACGGTAGTTGTTGTTGCTGCGGGAGCTATTGTTAAAAGTTCTTCTGTCGTTAAACTTTCTTTTGTTGTCACTCGATACTTGCATTGGAGCATGCTTAGTTACTTGATCCATTAGCCTTTGGGCTATGTTGATGGCTTCCTCTAAAGTTTGAGGTTTAGAGGCAGTAACATTTCCTTCAATGCTTCGAGGTAGTCCCCCGATGAAAGCTTCCAAGAGTTTATCGTTGTTTGGTACCATGTTTGGACATAGAACCGTTAATTCTTGGAATCTTCTAACATAAGGTTTAAGATCATTTCCCTTTAAAATCATATTGTAAAGTTCTTCTTCCATCTTCCTGATCTTAGTCCGGGGACAATACTTGTTCGTCCGAAGCCTTTTTAACTTAGTCTAGGTGATTTGATTGGCTTGCTCTATTCCTATAGGCTGGGCATATGCATTCCACCAGGACAAGGCATCGTCAGTTAAAGTACCAGTAGCAAACGTTACTTTGTTTTCTTTGGCACATCTGCTACGAGAGAACACTGATTCAGTTCGTTCAAACCAGCGAATAAGGCCTATTGCTCCTTCTGTACCATTAAAGTAGAAAGGTTGATAGCTAATGAACTCTTTGTAGTTTCCCATTTTCACTGCAGGAGTTCCAGTAGGACCGGTGTTCCTGTCGGGATTACTAGCACTTGCCATTGTCGTAGCTTGAGCTTCTAGAGCCGAGGTGACACTATCAGCAACTAACTTTCTAATGGCATCTTGAGTCATAGCCGGTGCTTCCGTTGTTGATGCTCTTTTTCGAGGCATTCTACCAACAAAAGATAACACGTAATAAGAACGATATCACAAGTATAATGCTTGTTCTTCTTTAAAATGATTAAAGAGAAATGCTTATTTTTGAAATGCTTAAAGAATAATGCTTCATTTAAGCATTTTTAATAATGGTGATATCTAAAGGTTATGGTATGATGAAGAATGTACGATGGACGAATGATGAATAATGATGAGATGAATAAAGTGGTAAGAAACAACAAGGTAGATAACGGGATTGCCTTTGTATTTAAGAACAACTTGCCTTAGTACTATACATAGTCAAGATTTGACAAGTGTTTTTATTTATACCACACATCCCATGGCTAGGGTAAAGCTAAAAACTAAAATTTAAACTAGAAACTGGATGATCATTCCATGCGGTTCTGGAGTTCTATGATGGAGTTCATGAGATTTTCTATGTCTGCTTGGTGACGAGTTTCCATGTCGTTGATAACTTCTCCTAATTTAGCAATCCTATAGCGGGCTAGAGAAATTTTATGGTTGCATCCTATTTGCTTCCTCTGGAGTTTGGAAATCTAAGTATGAGCTTGCTGAATTTTGGCTTCCTGAGCATCAAAATCTCATTGAATAATTACAGTTCCTTTTCCGAGGAATTCGATTCCATTTTCAATATGCTCGATACGTTCGATGGGGATTGCATCTAGGCTATTTAAGATATCCAGGATTTGTTCTTCATGACGCTCGATAGTTGACTTTCGAGAGGTTTTGCCATTCTTAAAAGTTTGAGGTTGGAACGGGGTAGAAGAAGATGATTTTGTTGGTGAAAGAAGTCCTTCTAGTAGAAAGAATTCTTGAGTTTTAGGAGGTATGATAATTGGAGGCGGGATTGGTGATTTTTCAGTATAGAAAGCTGGTAAAACTTTCATGTAAGGATCATCGGGAAATAACGAAAGGGTCGGTGAGGCTAGCGGGGAAATTCCAAATAAATTAGAAGCACTAGAGTAAGTTTTCCCTGGAGAGGTAGGGACATAATCTGGAGAAGCCAGAGGAACATAGTTTGGGAAATTGGAAGAAAAGGCATCCTCCAAATTTGCCGTAGGATGGTCGGGGGAAGACATCGTTCTGCTTAACAACCCAGTAGTAAATAACATAAGTTATTTATTTAGTAATATAATAGTTATGTAACTTTACATACCATTCCGGGAGATATAGCGGCACGGAAGACTTTCTTAGATGGAAAAAGAAAAAGTCTGTTATAGATTAAGTTTTAACCTTGTTTCTATAACGTGGGCTCTGATACCAAATATGTAACACCCCTTTTTACATATGGCAGGCATAAGTAATCTGGGTAGTACTTCAAGGTTACAACAGTCATAATCAAAGAAAACGAAAATCAAAAAAGAGTCATTTTTGAAAATAAGTTATCATTCATTATTTCTTCAGAGTTTTTACAAACAAGAGGTAAACAAAATCTATACAATAAAGTTTGAATGATAACGGTTTTTCCATCTTTATGTCCTCGCCACTCCGTGCCATTAGTTACCTGAGATAAAACATGCTAAAAAGTCAACACAAAGGTTTTTGAGGGAATCCATTGGTTTAAGTATAATTTAATTTGAAGGTAAATGCAATATTTGGGTTACGTTGAAATATACACCAGTATTGAAAACTTTTTTATTATTTTTTATTAATTGCCATTAGCTCATGAATCCGAAGCCTTAGGGTATGATGATACGTTATAGCCCCTGCGGGTACCTTTGCCAAAATACCCGCGTAATTTCTAATTATGTGCAATTGGTTACATGTAACTGGGTACACCAACGGGGAGTCCAGCCCAAATAGATCTATTCACATCATTTGCGCTTACTACGGAGAGTAATTAACGGTTCATGATTATGGGGACTTAAATAAAAAGCAGTTACTTAGGCAATAGTAAATTGAAAATACCTACAGAAATAATTGCATCATGGGGGATTTTTTATAGCATTGTATTCCCTCGTTGGTTTATAAAACATTTGAAAGATTGAAATGCGAGGCTATGAACTCACCTGAACAGTTATAGGGAAATTGATAGCAATGTATATGAAATGAATAGTAACGGCTTCGTCATGGGCAACTTGGGGTAATATATGTCAAGTTTTAGTGTGATTGAATATGTAAGATTTTACATTGATGTCGGTTTTGATATTAAAATTATCATAACACCGTTCGGGCCATCATAAGTCAGAAGTATTCAGTTAAGTTTGGAGGAGCTAGGCACTATAAAAGCGTACACCAACAACTCAGTCAGAATGTTAATACCAAGATGAAACTCCTTAAATTTGAAGCTCCTAGTATTTTGTGGTATGATATGGTTCCTGGACATGATTTTTTAAAAAGCACATCAATGTATGACTGATATAATAGTTATAAATAAGCAATTTTAAGCATTTTATTCAATATTTGAAATGTTAAGCAAGTCATGCATTAATTAAAGTTATGTCTGGTAATGTTTGAGAATGTGTTTTTATACTTTTTCCAAAATGTTACATTTTAGATCCCTTGAGTTTGAAAAGTGGCCGAATATACCCTTGGAGTTTTGCACTTTTACGACTTTGGTTCCCTCAAGTTTAAAATGTATACCAATGTTAAACTTGTTACTTTATAAAAAGTGACATAATTGACCTTGTATTATAACTTTAATAAAATGACACTTTTTAGTCCTTTTAGTTATACGTTTTTGAAAATTACGATATATAACCTCTTGATGGATTATAATCTACAATACCTGTCTAAATGGCATGCAAGTTATTTTAAACATTTCAATAGCATTCATAAGTTATATTTAACTAAAATATGAAGATTTAACACAAAACGCAAAAAAGTTTAAATTAATGATTCGTTAAGTCTAGCGGAAGTAAAACGGGTCACAATTAGGGTTTTTAAATTGAAAACGCAGGGTTTTCTGATTAATTCGTTCATGACTTATCACACGCACTTATTTTTAACATATTAAGCTTATTAGGATAGATTATAACAATAGTTTACAAGTTTAGCTCATAGTTTAAGTTAAAAAACATGAAATTAGGGTTTCTGGTGTACGTTTTGGATCAAAATGGCATAACACACTTAGGTTTTTGAGTTCAAAGCTTTATATTCCGATTTTAGCAGATCATATGAACATTATAACGGTTTAAAAAGCAATCATAAGCTTCTAGAACATGGTTGTGACTCTATGGCTTAGATAACGGGTCAGGAATCAGGACTTTTTGCTTCGTCGCCCTAGAATAACGACTCCGGGCTTGGTTCTTGGTTTATTTTCGCTTCCTTCTGAACTTTTTATACTTATTAAAGACCTTCTTAACACTTAATGGAGCAAAGTATTGCTGCCTATAATGGGTATGAGATAAGAGAGTGGGGGATGAGAATGAATGAAGTTCTATGGTCCTATTTATACTAGAATTCAAGGGAGGTGAGTAAGCAAGGCTTAGTTTTTGATCTTGACACATAGGAGGTCTAGTAAGGGATGTGTAAAAGCAATAAATTCAGGTGTACAAGCTAGAAAACTAGCTTTGATGTGTTGTTTCTCTTGTTGCTTGGCTGCGGTAGAAATGAAAAGGAACAAGAATCATGTGGAATGGAATTTTTTTAAATATAAATGGAAATATTTTGAGAGAGGTTGCTTGTATACGCTTCTTAGGAATGTAGTTTCTTAGTCATGGAGCCGTGATATAGTGCTTGGTTGCAAGGAAAATGTTATTAAAGGGTCATTTTGCAAGGGTTTTATTTCGTGTTCTAAGGGTTTTAGGGTGAGTTTTTAGCTATAAATTCATGTAAATTTGATTAGGAATGATAGGTTATGATCCTACAAGTCTATATTACGGATTATAATCAAAAAGTTGAGAGGTGGTTTTAGGTTATAATGGGTGAAAATAAGTAAACGGGTCAACGTTACAATTAGGGCACAATAGGGTTGTTCTGGATTCGTTTCTTATTAATTGAAGTTGGAATGATGAAATGATATGGATTGTGATTGAGAATGTTATACTTATGTATTGTTAACTTTAATTAAGTATTGGTTTATGTTTATAATGGATAAAAATCAAGAAACGGGTCATGGTTTAGAAACTAGCTCAGTTTTAGGGTTTAGAGTTTTGAATTAGGGTTTTGAGTATAAAAAGAGGTATGAAAGCTTATGAATAGAATAATTAGAGTTTAAAAATTGTATATTGATTGTAGTAGCTTGTATACAAGTGATGGTGAAGAAATTAGAATGAAAACGGAGGTAAAACAGCTATTTTGGAGATCATGCTTAATGACTTGTACATTGAGCTTTTAGAGACTTGTACTTTGACTTGAAGATATTTTATATTTCAAATGAGATGTTATATTTTTTGTAAATATTCTTTAGTATCTTGTGCATTCACTTTAGATGTTAATCCTTCATGGAATTAGGGTTTAGAGATATTCGATAACGGTTTAAAGTCCGTTTTGATATAACGTTGCGAATGGTACATTATAGAAATAATGTACTTTGTAATAATGATATTATGATATTGACTTGACATATTATGATGATTGCTTGACATATATGAAGATAGGATTTCCATATGTAGGTTGCCCGAGCCCGTTAACTTTAGTTATGCAAGAAATGTTGCATATTAAGATATTGACAAAGTAAGTAATGTAATAAAGCGAAAAATTTCCCTAAAAGGTGAGTTCATATATAACTGATAGATTGTACATCATCTAACTTAATAGATGGATATTTACATTTATGAAAATTGAGGGTTGTTATATAACAGCATCCTGGAGTCTTGTCGGTGCAGAAGAGGTTACATTTCCTTGAATGTTATTTGGGAGACCCTAAATGTACCTATCAACTCGGTCCTCTTCCTCAGGAACCATTTTGGGACACAACAAGATCAGCTCTTGAAATCTCTAGGTATAAGCCGTTAGATCATTACCATTTACAGTCAAATTCCACAACTCGCTCTCCATCTTCTGGATTTCATTTCTGGGACAGTACACTTCTGTCATCAGCTTCATAAGCTCATTCCAGGTCAGAGCATAAGTAGCCTCGGTTCCAATTATCCTTTTGTGAGTATTCCACCAAGTCAAAGCAGTGTTCTGCAGTGTGTATGAAGCATATTTCACTTGGTACTTAGGTGGACAATTGCTAATGTGGAACACTGACTCCATCTTCTTGAACCATCTTGCCAACCTGACCGTTCCTTCGGTCCCCTTAAAATTAAACGGTTGGCAGTTAAAGAATTCTTTGTAGGTACACTCACAGGCAGCATTTCTAGTT
Source organism: Tanacetum coccineum (assembly GCA_026074375.1). Classification (NCBI taxonomy): domain Eukaryota; kingdom Viridiplantae; phylum Streptophyta; class Magnoliopsida; order Asterales; family Asteraceae; genus Tanacetum; species Tanacetum coccineum. The sequence goes on from BQNB010009093.1 coordinate 74,142, forward strand.
GTACCTGTGTTACTCCCTTGGTATTCATTACCATCGTTGTTGTTTCTGTTGTTTCCATCCCTTCCACCATTTCCATTCCCACCATCTACACGTCCTCCATTTTCGTTTTTGTTATCATACCCATTTTCGCTCTCGCTTTCGATAATGGGTCCTAGATTGTTATTGGCTTCTTGCTCAGCCAATGCTTCGGTCACGCGTCGAGTGATCATTTCTTCGATTGCTTCGAGAGTCATTCCAGAACGTGTGATAGTCATTGTTCTATACACAAGACATAACACATGGTGAGATTTGATACGAGATATGGTTACCATATACGATATACAAAGTAACAAACTATAATATTAAATATAATATAATCTCGTTTTGCCAGAACGAATAAAATAAAAATATTACATCTCATAAAGAATATCACGAAACATCATATATAGATGGAAATAAGGTACGTCATCATAACAAAATCAATAGTCGATTACATCATCGATCTCAAAAGATAGGATTTACAAATCCCTAACGCTACTGCTACTAGTTAATATGTGACGATAAGTAAGTCATGATGTACTAAATCTAAGGACGATATCCTAGACGCCTCATAGCAAAAGTCTCAAGTATCCTAAAGTTCATCCTATCATAGTAGCGAGTCGAACGTATCTATCTCAACTCATCCTGAATGTACCATATACGGCGCCAAACACTGTTAGCCTGTTCTCTCTCCTTAGCCAAAGCTCCCCTGAGCCTCATGTTACTCCCCTCTAATACACTGATCCTCTCATGCATACGGGTCATCTCTCTCTCATCAGCCATGACTCTAATCTCCTGCACCCTATGCTCCTCCTTAACATCTACAAATCTCTGAACACGAGTATCCACCATATGATCATACAACTCCTGAATAACTACATCCAACCCTATCTCAAAGTCCTCTCTAGATCCCTCGTCACTGGCAGGTACAAGACTGTCAGCAGGAATCTCTGGCCAAATAACTCTATCAACTCCAATCTCTACATTACCCCTAACACTAGAATCGGCCTCATCCTCGACCTCGTCATCTCCCTCAAATCCAACCTCAGTCAGCCCTAATCTCATCAGTTGCAGCCGTCATAATATATGAATCAATATCCTCCTCACTACCTACCTCCATACTCTCCTCACTACCATCCTCCGGAGATGATGCGGCTAAAAACCCCCTAATCCTCTTGCAATGCGGGAGAAGATCAGTACGAACAGATGATAAAGCTCCTGGTATGGGAGTAGCTGAAGGTACTGAAGTAGCTGGGGACCTACATCTCTTGCGAGATGGTCCAGCAGACGGCGATGGTGCAGGTGAATGAGATGGTCTCTCAGATGAAGAAGTTAATGAATAAAAAAAAATCCCTAGATGATGACTCAGAAGTAGTCGGTGGAATACATAGTAGATAACGGTGCAGCCCTCTAACGGTGATAGGCCTCACTATCCCGTAGAGTCCTAACAGGGTGTGGATCAACAAATCTGTATGGTGCAGGTGAATCAACAGCAGTAAAAGCAGGTGAATCCGATGAAGATGAATAAGATGATGCTCTATGCCTCTTACGAAGTTGTGATGAAGATGAAGAGTGGAACCTCTTACGGTTCGCTGGTATGCGAGTCAGAAATAGATGAACTCTCTTACTCGCAGTCAACATCCTAAGTACCCCGTCAGGGTGGGTACGATAGGGTCGACCAAGAGGAATCTCCTGACCAGGTAATACTAAAATAGCAGGTCGGTATGGTACTCCAGGTGGTGCAGGTATAATCCGATGAGGTGCAGGTGATGCAATGTCAGTAGATGGTAAAGCATGAGTAGGTGATGATGATGATGGTGATCGTGATGCTACCTTGCCCCTCTAATGGGCAACAACAACCTCGTGTAATTCAAGTGAGGAAAGACTCTCAAATGAATCACCGCCAAGGGAATCGTCGAACGCCTCCGAAGAATCAGAAGAATGTAAAAAATGGAGAAGTAGCTGGTACAATAGGTGCATGCTCAGGTGTAGATAGACCCTCTGACAAGTCAGAGTCAGTAGAAGAATACATAATCAAATCAAGCACTCCAGCAGGTGAAGTGACTATAGTCACTCTGGCCTCCGGGACAGTGGGTAGAATAGTCGGGATCTTAGTAGCTGAATCAGGAATCACTTATGGAATAGTATTAGGCACCACAGTTGAACCCTCATGTGGTATGATATTAGGAATTGTGCTAAACAGCACAACTCGAGGAGTGGATGATCCCACACTCTCATCCGAAAAATCAGAAGAAATAGAAATAATCGGAGTAGCCATATATCTGTACAAGCAAAAGTTTATATAAATCTCTTTATATGAACCATGCAAGGTGCGCGCGGTGTAAAAATATAAACATGATACAAAATATATCATGGCAAGGATGAGATGAAATATAAAATAATCATGGCAATATAATATAATTAATACTTAAATATACATTAATAGGGGTTTTATATATACGATAAGTTGAAACACGTAAGGATCACATACTGGTTATAGACCAGACCTAATATTCTACTTGGTTCTCTATAACCGTGGCTCTAGATACCAATCTGTCACACCCCCAAATCGGGTCTTGTCAAAATAAGTAACCGGTGTGTTACGTCATGAATATACATCACACAAAGTATAGAAGAACGACATCTAAGGTACGTTTTAAAAGTTTAACACCGTTGAATTAATAGATAAAATCAACCCATATCATCACCACAACTTCACAAATTTTGCAAAAACTAACTTATTCCCCTTCACTGCCCAAACTATCAACAAATCCACTCCTAATAACATCTTAATCCCATCTCTAACCTCTTCCAAATCTACTACCCCATCACCTCAAACTAAACTAACCATGTTCAAACCAAATACCTCTAATATTTCAATAACTTTTAAGAACTCATCACTTTATTTTTATAAAACCAACACAACCACATGAATACCAAAGAGTAAATAATAAGAAAACTTGAATAAGGAAATAATGAAAGGAAAAGGTTCAAGGTTTGCTTACAAATAAAAAGAACACAAGAAAATAGTAAGATCTTGATTAGATGATGAAAACTTGTACAACCCCAAACAATAAACCAAACCCCAACTCTTGAATCCTTGCAAAACCTTGAGAAACAAATGATATAACCCTTTGGAACACCTTAGATGATCTTGGAAATAAACACAAATGCAATAGATGTTGAAGAAATGAAAGACAAATACCACCTTATGGTGGTGTTGGTTATGTCGCGGCTATGAGAGCCAAAGAGAGAAGAGAAAGATATTTTTAATGGCCAAGAAAATGAAATGATACCCTAATGTGAGAAATAAGGTACTATTTATAGTTATGATTTAGGGTTTAAGGTCCTTAAGTGAACCATGGCTCAAGCCAAAAATTGTTTAAACCTTCCCTTGGCCCTTGTTGGTTTACGCCTAGTACAAAAGAAAGGGAAAAGAAAGATCAGTTTTGGATCAAGGGTTCAAGCCTTGTAGTTAGTGGTTTTGTGGTCCTATTTTTGTAAGAGAATGTGTAAGAGTATGTTGGTGCATGGGAAGAAGATTACAAATGTGTTATTTTCATGCACATGGGTTGGTTTTGAATCCTTAAAAGTGGAAAGATGCTCCTACATTTAATTAGAAGCTAGAAATTTAAGAATGATGGTGATGAGAGTTACATGGCTAAAAAATGTAAGCTTAGAAATGTTAGAAATCACTAACTCGAGTTTACATGCAAATGTTAGGTTTTTGGTGTTCCGTTAGGCATAAAATAACGAAAACGCAAAACGCACGTGAAAGACGTAAAATTCATAAACGCAAACGTATATAACCAAAGTAATACTTTAGAAAGATCCAAATAAGTATATTATGAGTAGACTAATCTTAGTTCGGCGTCGGAATGCATCCGATAACGTTTTCTCAGTTTTACGCAAGACAACTTCCCGGTTTTAGGTTAATTTATCACGTAACTTATAAAAGTCAAAATGATGAACGGAAAAGGTAAAATATTGACCTAAAATTTACGGGGTGTCACAATTAGATAATGATATCAATCATAATTTAAACAATGAATCGATATATACTCGAAATCTTTCTTGACCCTCACGAACACTCATTTAAAAGAAAATAAATAAAAATTTTCATAGTGTGTTCAATTAAACCTAAGACTAGTCGTGAGTGTGAGGTTAATGAATAATGACAAGTTAACTTATTACTTTAAGATTGTCATATATTTTGTTTGTGTGAAAAACTATTTATTGTTACGTACAATATGCATAGTTTTTGACAATTCATAAATATTATTATACAACACACAACTCTTGTAAAATACTATATGTTTAAAAAAATTATATTATGTGTGTGTATGTTGGATCAATGTAAGCACATGTAAAGTTCAAAAATACATTTTCTTTTACTTAAATACTAATATATTAAAATGATTTATTTATCTCTTGTTTAAACAACCTAAGATTTAAACGCGTTGTTGAAAATAAATTAAACCGTTAGAAATATCTAAGTGACAAGTTTTTAACACGTGATCTATTAAAGCTATTTGTGCAAGACAATATTTTTTGAAATATACTTGACAAACTATTAAACTCTTATTCCTAAGTAGATTACCACACTCGAAAAGATTTACAAGATACTTATGTAACATTTGTAAATAGAGTGATCTATACTTATATGCAATAAAAAAACAATTTCTCAACTTAGTGTAAGAAATATAGCATAAGTCTTATAACCATGAATACCAAGAAATATATTACACATATATTTATAGATAGCTTAATTACGAAATGCAACAAGCACATACGAGTTTCATTAACTATATTAAGCCACATACACAAGAGATAATCATTTAGCATAATACACAAAAATACTTGTCGTTGTTTTGTGTATTAGATATAAAAATGTATACTTAGCTCGGTTTTGTTTGAAAATGAATTAGTTTCCTCCCTATTTAAAAAATTAACCCAGTTTAATATTTTGAAAAGGTAAATACATCATTTTTCAAAGATACCCCGAAAGAAATGCCCGACTCGAAAGGAAAAGATAAAATACAAGTTTTGTGTTAAAACGAAACTCAACGTTTTGGACACTATGTAGTATTTTGCATTTCTGACTTACTTAAGTTTACAACTAATACATGGAAGTATTTTTATATGAAAGTAGACTAATTATCTTTAAAATGGCGGGTGGCATGACTTCTACGGATTTACAGTTGATTTTATATGAATTTTCAAAGTTTACAAAAATCTACCGAAACAGACAGATTGTCCTAGATTGATAAGGGACCATCAGGCATAAATCAGGGACCGTCACCTATTTAAGGGAGCGTCACCTGACACAGATTCACCATTTTTTGTACAAAATCATTTAGTGACTTGGCAGAAAGGCGTAAAACTTAATAAACTTGATTTCGAACATATAACACGTATTTTAAGCATCATTTTTACTTCAAAGACTTAGTGAAACATTTATGAGTATACTTTTTAACAACACTAGTCGTTATTTCAAATTCTCCATTTAAAACCGTTTTCCTTCGTGATTTGTGCTAAGAACATATGTCGACACTTACAAACTCTTTTTAAGACCACTTCCTTCAAGCTAGTATAAAGTGTATTTAACAACAAAACTAGTACAAATCAAGCAACAAAGTGGTCTTAAAAAGAGTTGTTAAATACACTTTTCTTCATGAGTAATTTGATACATGGATCGTACTCAATTTTAAAAATCATTTGTTTTCAAAATTAAAGAAACGTGGCTCTGATACCAATTGTGGAATACGTAGAGAGGGGGTGAATACGTTTCCGTTTAAAAACTTAAATCTATTATATCAAATTACCGACCAAGCGTGACGCAATATAAAGAGTATTCATAATATTTCTACACTAAATAAATCTATAGTAGTAAAGCGTATCACAACAATACAACCATAAACATAATATTCACATCTATCCACAACACAAACATAGTCAATACAATATAAGCAACAAGACACTCAATCATCTATACAATGAAAGTATAAATATAAAGCGATAAATGCTAATGTAAATGTAAAGAGATAAGTAAAAGAAACTGTAAACTGGACACGATGATTTATAGTGGTTCAGTCACGAAGCTCCTCTTCACCCTACTCCACTCCCTGAGTACCCAACTCGATAGTTAATTCACTAGTCAACAAGCTCCCTTCATGGCGGAGAAAACCTTACAACGTCGCTTACATTATTTTCTGACACTAAGCTACATGTCGAGTCCTTCTTCGGGTACAACCAAACCCGTTATGTTTATGTCCTAACATAACTAACCTATACGTCGCTTACAATTTTTTCGACACTAAGCTAGATGTCGAGTTCTAATCTAGCTAGAACCAATCTCTTTACAACACTTGTTATGTTTTATGGCCCAACATAACAACCCTTGGTGTTTTAAGGCCTAAATACATAAACCATCTAACCTATATTCTATATGAAAGTATTACAAGATGAGATCCGAGACTTAATAGTCAAATGGATACAAGTTCCTAATCTAAACATCAAGAACTCTTTTATACAACCCCATCTACACTATAATCATAAGTGATCAAATGAAATCACTTATATGTAACCCAATTACATGATATTCAAGTAATCAAAGAAGATCACTTCCATGTAGAGACAACATATACTTCACTACATACCCCTTGATACTAGTGGAACTAATCTAGAATGTAACCATGAACCAAGCCTTATGCTAAAACATGATTGAAAATCAAGAAAACAAAGACATGTATGTTTGCAAAGTGAGCCGTGGGTTTTGTGTGTGTAGGAGGGGGGAAATGAGCTTATGTATTTATGTGCTAAGAAAGTAAACTTTTGTTGCAACAAAAGTTTTCTCACATAAAGATCGCTTGCACTTTCACAAATGTAGGGACTAAACTTGCAATCTGAAGAAACCACAAGGAGCATATCTGCAATTTACTCTGATGAGAAAGACGCAAAGATTAGTAGAAAACATGAGAAGAAATGGCGAATCATGTAATAAGTCACTTCTAAGGAAAAGCATAAAAAACACATGTTGAACAGCCATACGCGCTTTACAACAGCACTCTGCCACCTCTCTCTCTCTCTCCAAAACACCAAAACACACACCGACTGAAAAACCCACAACAATGGCAGATCACAACAACCGTCCGGTGACCGGGTACCCAGCACCACCAGCTAACGGCTACCCACCCACCGGAACCGCCTACCCTTACGCCGCACCACCACCACAACCAAACTCCTCTTACTTTAACGTTTCATCAAACCCTAACTACTACCCAAACCCTAATTACAATAATAACCAACAACGCGTCACTTTCTTACGCCGTATCGTGGCGGTATTAGTAGCATCGATAATCATCTTCGGAACAATTATTTTCATCATGTGGCTTATCCTCCGTCCACAAGTTCCTCAGTTTCGTATCCAGACTTTTACTTTGACTAACTTTAATGTCTCTTCCAATAACCTTGTTTCGGGTAATTGGGAGGCCTTGTACGATGTTCGTAACCCGAATGATAAGATTGTTTTGTATTTTGATCATGTTGAGGCTGCCGTTTTTTATAAAGGGGATTCCATTGCGGAAACTACGGTTGCCCCTTTTGTGCAAGGGAAGAAGAATGAGACCACTCTCAAGGCCAGTTTTGCTGCCTTGAATGCTTATGTTGATAATGGGAATGAGATTGGTAGAGATAAGGGGAGTGGAAGTGTGGAGTTTAATTTGAGGATGGTTGCTAGGGTCAGGTTTAAAGCGGGTGCGTGGTGGGCTAGACGAAGGATTTTGAAGATTTATTGTCCGGATTTGAATTTGGCCGTTGGTGTTGGTAACAATAGTACTCGTGGATCGTTGAGTGGCGGAGCCAAGAATTGTAGGGTTGGGCTTTGAGGTACTTTATGATATGTTCTAACTAATGCTAGTTATGAAATTGTATAGGTTAGTTTCGTTTTTGTGTTTTTTGATGATGCATTCGGTTCTATAGTTTTTGGATATGTGTATTTTTATTCGATTTTTCGTCATGTGTTTTATATTGTTTGATTTAATTGATTAGTTTATTTACCTATGGGCGTGTGGTTTATGGATTAGCTATTCATGAAAACGGGTCTTTAGGTGTTACAGTAAGATTTAATATTAGTTGATGATGTTGCTTCATATCAGTTGTTGTTGTGATGGCATATAGCTGTATGTGTAGATTTAAGCTGGTCTCCATAAGTTTTGGTTTGTTATTACTTATAACAGTCTAATTACCTAATGCTATGATGAGAAACTAGTTTGTAGATAGAGTACATAGCATTTTACTAGCACAAGTTGTTTGAGATTGTTTCTACTTGTATGGTGTTTTTGTTCATGTTATCCCTGTTTGTTGAATGTTCACGTCATATATCAAGTCGATGGTACACTTACAATGGCCTCCTCGTAAGCGGCAATAGATATAAGGCAATGAGCTGTTCTATTGACACTCTTGGGTTAGGCTCAGGTATAATGAGTTATGCAACCATGTGAGATTTGAATAAATATCGAAATTTTTAGTGTTAGGTAAATGCTTACGAGTGAAGTTTTAGAGTTTAACCAAATAACTTCATACCATTTCCTTAATTTTATGAGATATGGATGAAAAAATGAAACCTAGAGTGATTATTTTACTTTGCGTCTAACCTGTTTTTGTTTGAAGTCAAATCCTGTGTGTGTAATGCTGTCATTTGAAACATATGAGGGTTTATTTGTCTACACTGAAGCTCTAGTTCCCACTGCTTCTAATCTCCCTGAACTTGAGAAGTCTCATTTTATATTAACTATAATCTGCAACCTGATCCAGTGAATATGTCGAAGAATTTGTTTGGTTAAAAAGATATCGAGTATGCCGCCCTTGGGATGTTATGATGTTTACTAAAAAACTCTTCTAATTTATTACTCTATTTGTCCCAGAGTTTACCACGTCATATGCCTATATTGAATGCTATGAGCTGCTTCTTGAGATTTTACTTGTATTAGATAGCTGGAAATAGCAAGGTCTCCCTGTACAATTTTATTCAGACCATGTTGAGATCTTATATGGTTAAAACTACTGTAGTGTAGTAAGTAAAGTTGTGGGGTCAAATTACACACCCTAGTATGAAAGTGTATTGGTTAGTATCGTTTTTGTGTTTTTTATAACGAATTTGGTTCCATAGTTTTTGGATATGTGTATTCTGATATGTGCTTGTTGTGTTTTATATGGTTTGGTTAATTGATTAATTTATTTATCTTTGGATGTGTGATAGGTATGTTGATGATTTTAACTCCTTTTTTGATTAGTTATTCATGGAAATAGTAAGTCTTTAGGGGCCAAGTATGGATGAGTTGATGTGTCGGTAGATCTTTGCTGGTCTTTTTTTAAGTTATCCTTTGTTCAGAAAGAGTCTAATAACCTGCTGCTATTTTGAGAAACCACTTTCGAGATTAGATGGTCACGGCTCTTGTGTTTGAACATCTATCTATAAAAATAATAAGATAGAATACCTTCAACCTTGTCAACTGATAGTGAAAGAACAAAATCGGAATACATACCAATACCCATTATAGGTAGAAAAGTGGAGATGGAAACAAATAACTCGCTCGGTCCAGAATAAAAAAACATAAGAGTTTGGAGTATTAGATAACTTGTATCCATAGAGCATCTGGCGTGACATAGACAATAAATAAGTAGGAGTTAATATCATTTCAATTGCCATTACAAAAGTGATGGCAATTGTGGGCATTAAAAGATATTTTTGGCTGGTAATTGTTCTTAAAAAGACTTACTTCTGCAACAAAACCACCCATACCCGGCAATGCAAGGGAAGCCATGGAAAAACTACTGAACATCGTAAATATTTTTGGCATGGGGATAGCTAGTCCGCCCATTTCGTCGAGATAAACAAGACGTATTCTATCATAACTCGTTACTGCCAAGAAAAAAGTGATGTCAAGAAAATATTTTTGGCATGGGCATGCCTTGTGCATTTGCCTCCATGTGCTAAGGCCTCTTTTGAGCTGCAACAGACGCAGGCAATTGGGAGATTGTCATAAATGATCATTACTTCCTTCTTGGGTTACGTTGAGACTCTCATGAGTTATGCAACTATATGAGATATGAAACATAAGATGAAATCTAGGGTGTTAAGTAAATGCTTAGGGGTGAAGATTTAGAGTGCAACCAATTTTTGAGCAAATCCTAAACTGTTGTAGTTTTTTTTTTTGGTGACCATGATTTCCGACCTTTTGGAAGACTAATCCACGGGGTTTGAGCCCACCGCCACACAGGCACAAACCCGGCAAAGCCCTCCCCTTTTTGGAAGGTTGACATGGCCACGTCAGGGTTAAATTGAACTTGGGACCTCCCACATTTTAGTGATGATAGTCACTAGCCTTTTACCACTAGGCCACCCCTAAGTGGTTAAACCTGTTTCAGTTTGACGCAATCATAGTTCGTTTTTGTGAAGTTGTCTTTTGAAACAGTATAGGCTTTATTTGTCAATTATTAAAGGTCTGTTATTTAACCACTTTGAACAAAATGAGTCTCATCTCTAGTATGAACACTAATCTGCTACCTAATCCACTTAATATGCTGCATAATTCATGGTTAAATATGCATTGAGTATGCCTTGGGATGTTGCTATGATTACTAGAAAAATCTTATGATTTCTCAGTCTACTTGTGTTGTAGTTACACTTCTAATACCTGCTATTGAATGCGATTATCTGCTTATTGTGCGTCTCTTGTGTGTTTACTTGCACTTACTATGGTGTTCTTTTGAGCTGCTGTAAATTTCTAAAATGAAATTATCAGGTTATGTTCAGGGTAAAAACGAGTGATGCTAAATGAAAGATAAAATTTTGACTGTTAGGTAAATGCTTAGAAGTGAAGACTAGAGTGTAACCATATAACAGGAAGTCCCGTGTATAATTACACGAGATTTGAATGAAAAATTAAATCTCGAGTGATCATTTGACTTGCCATCTGACCTGTTTCTATTTGAAGCATCACACACTGTACATGTAAAGCTTTCATCTGAAGGGCTCTAATCCCTTTGAACTTAAGATTTCCCATTTTTTTTTTTTTTTTTTGAACGCAATTATACATTTCATTAAGGGCTCTAATCCCTTTGAACTTAAGATTTCCCATTTTTTATTAATGCCAATTAAGTTAATATGTTAGCTTACTCCTCAAATAGTATAATATGGAAATCCCTTAAACATCGGTTTTTGTATTATTGCTAAATAACAATTTGGTTGGTTGCCAAGCTTTTGTTTGTAATAACTGGTTTTATATTGTTGTTTGTGTGGGTAGCTTTTTTATATTAGCAGTCATTTGTCACTTGCATGATACAAATCTGGGCGGCAAACACCATTTATAATCGAAAATAACATTTTGTTTCTTTATCTATTGTGATTGAGATGCTATTTTATGCAATCTTCTTTCTATTCATGGTGGTCGTGGTACCTAACATATTCGGTGTAACTAACTCATAAGGTCCATCTGATTCGTTATTTTCTTTTATTTGGCAAATTCCAAGTGTGGGTCCTTAGAATTTGATATTCACTATCTTCTTACGAGTGTTGTGTAAAGTGTTAGAGCATAGGGTACAGTCGAGCCGTGGAGCTCGTGCCGTTGGAAAATGTGGTGCCACGTCACTACTTTTTCTCATAACAACAGAATTCACTACAACACCAAAAATAACACCACATTTATGGTGTTATGGTGACCGCACCTTTCTTAAAAAAATATATTAAATACACGATGGCGCGAGACAAGAAAAGCGAGGCTCGGTACAGTTTCTCGCGCCGTCGTGTGGCGTTTTCCCGGACCATTTGGGCTGGCTAGTTCGGCTTGACACACCAAAACGCGAGCATGGGTATGGTGTTGGCGTTTTCGTGCTGCGTTTTCGGGGAAAACGCCACCCACGGCGCATTGTACCGAGGCTCTTAAGGGTTAGATGTGTTTGATTGTTGGTATGGAGTTTATGGATTAGACAGTAGGAGATTACATGCAATTAACGCTCATGGCGAAAAATACACCATATCGTATCTATGTTGTGTTTAAAAAAAAAAAAGATGAATTAAAAATCCTAACCCTATAACTCATGCTTTAACGCTAATGCCGGCTTAAAACTGGAAGCGCGGAGGTCCCACCAACGACCCTGGTACATCTCAAGTGTCAACAAGCTTTCTTGCTGTGATTGTCCCTCTCTAATCATGCCTCTTCTTCTTGAGATCCAAATTTGGTTCAAGTGCGTTGATTCCTACCATCCCTACACCTCGTTAATCCACCACTTAGTCAAATAGTGTTATAGTGGTTGATCCAATTTCAGCCGCACTCAGCTTCTTGTTGCTCCGGAAAGTGTTCTATGGGTTCATCCATTCGTGTTCATTCCCAAACGGCTTTGGTAACTTGTTTTGACCGCTAGGTTTGCTCGTCGGATTTTGGCTTCTGTTGATGCGGGTTCCTCTTTAGTTGTTCCTCATATTGTTTCTATGTATTCAACCAAGTGTTCATCCTTACTTTGCGACAGACGTTCGATGACCTTTTGGAGTCTCATACTTGCGAGGTTACTCCACCTTTTCATCTATTGGTTTGGTGCCACAACCATCAATTAACACTTTTTTTTGAAGAGGAAGTAGAGTTTGTTTGAAGCACGTTGCCTGTGCTTATAGCTTCATGATTTATTGGAACTTTTATTCACAAGTTGCATAATCTTCCTAGTTGTAGTTAACAAGGACAATCGTATCAAATCTCAATCATCCTGGTTGGTACTTTTTCTCCACAAATATAAGAAATAAAGGTAAGGCAAGGTAGCGTTACCTAATCCCGTCTTTCACGATGTATTGATGAGGTAAAATGTAGACAATCTTACCCCTACGAGAAGGTAGAGAGGCTCTTCCAAAGGGACTCCGGCCTTGTAAGGGTGATGATCGAACTCTTGATATCTATTTCCAGAGGGGAGGATTTCTAACTGATCCAACTCTACTCTTAAATAAAAGAAGAAATGAGGGTAGTTAAATCCGCATTTGACAGTGGCGTTGTAATTTTTGTTGTTTATCCTATACGCGTAAGTTTTTGTACACAAAAGATAAACGATGCATAAGGTTCAAAATGATTAATTAAACTATGTACAACAGTACAAGTTCATTATTTTACCGCTAATTAAGCTTTTAAGAGCATTTTTGGGCAATTAGCCTTTAGTATTTAGCATTAAACATAATTATTATTACAAAGCTCGTTTGAAGGACCACAGTCCTTGGAATGACACGTAGCTGACAGTTCGTACCAAGAGAGAGCCCCACGATTATGTCTTGTAGTGAATCCCAAATAGTATAAAGGGATAACTCATTTCCCCAGGAGGATACACATTACACCTATTTCGGACCATACTTTATATTCTCCGCATTTATCTCATACCACCATACTTACTCTTACGCCGGAGTTGGTCCGGGATTCACACCCCGAGGCGAGCTAACAGTGTTCTTTCTTATTTTCAGCTAGGAGACGAAGGATTAAGCTTCGGAGGAACCAAACTGAACTCAATACTCATCACCGCTGAGGTCACTTTTATCAAGCCCAACTAGCCCACGTAAATTTACCTCAACATTTGGCGCCATCCATGAGACCCGACGTCCCAATCTACCTGAGTCTAGTAGGAAGTA
>BQNB010009094.1:0-65000 GCA_026074375.1 Tanacetum coccineum
CTGATAGCATAATATCACAAGTGATAACAGATAAATGTCTAAATAACAAAAATAATCAGAAATTTTTATTGAAACCTAATGAAAAAAATTCTTTAAAAAAAATCTATGAGCTGTACTAAAAAAAATTTCTTTTTTGTACGAAAGTAAAATCAGACTCGAACTGTGACAAAACACATCTTAAACTCAAACACTTCCTGAAGCACCGTCTCGGAGCCCACCATCTACATGATCACTGCTGCTAGGAACAACTACTGCAGAAGCACCATCTCGGAGCCCACCATCTACATGATCACTGCCGCCAGGAACAACTACTGCAGGATATAAGACATCAACATCATTCCTCTGTGGACAAGTACGCCTATTGTGATCAGTAGATCCACAAACACCACAACCATTCTTTTTTTTATTACTTTTCCTCATACTTTTCTTCATTGATATTTCTCTTCCACTCTTGATACGCTTCTGCTTCTCACGTCCCTTTGGCCTTACACCTGTTGGATTCTTCACTTTAACCTTATCAGGCTTCTTAACACCCATAAATTCTTGAACAAAATCAGAAACTGTGCGGGTTGGAACAATTGGCAACTCAGCCTCGAGGTCAGACTTTATTGCTTTCATCTTGTTTACAAACACAGACAACTTTGGCTCATTATTCCTCAACATATGTACACATGAATCAAGTATGATAGAAGCCTCCATTGCAAGCTTCTCAATTGCTTCATTCTTCTCGCCATAACGGTTTTTTTTGTTCCTCAAATCAGGTGGGATCAAATCCTTGGTCCAACGCCTCAATATATACTGATCTGGAATACAAGACACTTTGAAGTTCTTGAATACACAAAATATGTGTCGACATAAAATCCCAGAGCGAACAAAAAGCTGACAACAGCAGGAAACTGAACCATCTCCTTTGTTATAAAGTACCTTCATAATAAAAACATATCATTATATCACAAGTGATACTTCATGTAACATTCTAATTAATACAAATAAAAACTAAAAATATCACTTGTGATACTTCAAAAACACTAAATAAAAAATTAGAAAAAATATCATTACAATCATATATCACAGGTGATACTTCATACCATATTTTTAACAATAAAAGTAAAAAAATTGAAAAATATACATTGTGATAAATGATATTCAAAATGTGTACCTTGTAATGTCCTGTCACTTTTTGATGCAAATTAATCTCTTCCTCAACATTCTCCGAAGTACTTTCTTTGTCAATCACTTCTGGAAGACCAACAGGTTTTATTTTTTCCTCATCAATAATACAAACAGTACATCCCTCATCTGAACTCATACACGTTATTGAACATAACCAAGACCCTGCAACAATCTCTTTCTGGACACGAATAAAAAGGCTGCGAGTATAAACTTTAGCAGCATGCTCTTCAATAGGTAACGGTGTCAGCAAAGCAGGGAATGAATCAAACGACTGATGATCTAGTTTTTCTTGCGTGTGTCTTTGCCTTTCCATTGCAGACTCATAACAAAGCATAAACTTGACAAGTGTTGAACCAGAACTAGTGAAATATGAGAAAAATGAGTTCTCGCTCTCTGACCTAGAAGTAGTCCTCATCAACCCGCATAATGGAGAATCAACAAAGAAAGCGGGGATCCATGATGATCTGAGACGATACATCTTTGAAAGCCACTTGTGATTGACAAGATTAAATTCCTCCATAAGCTTATTCCATCTGTCTTCAAACTCCTCAGGCCCAATAAACATATTCCAAACGATCTTACCAAATTTATCCTTGAAATCAGTATCATCATAAATTCTAGACACAATCTACAAAAACAAAACAAAAATGAAGGAAAATAAACATTAGCATGGGATATATTAGACTAAACTTTAAACACAAAATACAAAAATAATAATAAATAAATTATCACTAGAGATATTTATTCAAACAGTCAATTATCAATAATAATATCTATTCAAACAGTCAAGTATCACTAGTGATAAATCACATGTACATAACATTAAACTTTGAAACACTATAAAAAAGGGAAAAGACATCATGATAGTCAAGTATCACAAGTGATAAATAACATGTTATTGTTAAAAAACAATCAAAAAATTAAACAGCAAAGCAATATCACAAGAGATACATGAAATGTAAATTACAACAGTTTCAAAAACAAATACCTTGGCTGGGATCTTCTGCATGATATGCCACATGCAAAGCCTATGCTTAGACTCAGGAAACTCGGCAGCAACAGCAAGTCGCATCGCTCCATCTTGATCAGTGACAACTATATTAGGAGGACGGACAAAAGCTTTCTTGAAGGCTCTAAGTAACCATCCATAAGCTTTCGTTGTTTCTTTCTTCAAAAGTCCCGAACCAACAGTAACAGATCTCCGGTGATTGTCTATAGCCGTGAAAGGCACAAAAACCATCTTGTACCTGATAAAAATCACAAGTGATAATGAATTACAAAAATTATACAAAAAGCAGTTAAAAAAATATCTCAAAAAGATTTTAAATGTCAAGAAAGCATACTTGTTTGTTTTATATGTTGCATCAAAAGATACGATATCACCAAACTCCTTGTAATTGCACTTCGCAACTTCATCAGCCCAAAATAAACCACAAAGCTCAGCATCCTCAACGAAATAGTCAAAAGAAAAGTCTTTTGTGAACTCTTGCCTCTGTTTCATTCTAGTAATGAGCATCTAAGCATCGCTATCTCCAATGAAGCAGTTAATGCCACGTGTGAAGTTCTTGAACTCAGTTTGAGTACCATGCACAAGTGATGGCGAACCTTTCAAACCCGTATACAAATTATGAGCTCTCACGACACCAATGTTTGCATTTGCAGCCTTGATAATAAACAGCTGCTCATTGTAAGTCAACTTCCTCTCAGCTTTAGTCAAGTGCTTATACTCAACCCTATCAAGCTCATGATTGTGTTTAACATCAAAAGTAGTAAGAGTATACTTTGAGGTATGAGCAACCATATCAAACACAACACGTGCCTTACAACCACAAACTCTAAAGTTTGAAGACCTTACTTCTCTATCATTCTTATTAGGATCTAATGTATTCAACCAAACATCCTTCGGACACCCTTCCCTATTACAAACTATATACTTCTGTTTCACATAACCATACTTCAATCGTTTTTGACAAGATAATTGTAACATTCCGTATTTTCAGGTCATTTTATGACGCCATTTATTTCATCATAATTTCACCATTTATTTTATAGCTAGAGTTCCTGCTGATGCACTTTGCACTAGCTCAAATCCAATTATGCAGGTTGACTTAGTGTAGACCTCTACACTAAACACACTCTAATAGAGTGCACAAACATGAAACAAATTGACAAGGAAATTTCCCCTGGTGCTAGAACACTTAAAATAAGCCTTAACTTTTGAAATTTTGAAAACTAACTTATAAAAACTGAATTAATTTTAGTCTAGAATAAAAACTCAACTAATCCACATCAATTGCACAAGTACCTTTGACTTTTTAGGGTCAAAGAGACTTAAACCAAACACTCCTTTAGATTTTGAAAATCTGATTTTAACACTACTAAGGCCTGAATTAAGCACAAAATTTTAAAGACAAATATTAATCATGCAATATTAAGCTATAAAAAGTAAAAAGCAAAAGGTAATAAGCACTAAATTCGGCAGATAAGCAAAAGACAGAAATAAGCTAAACAAGGCAGATTTGCATAAATCATAAACAAAGGGTAAATAAACATTCAGCAAAGACAATAAGCATTTAACTATCATAAATAAGCACAAATGATCATGATTAAGCAAAATAAGCAATAATAAGCAGTTGCTACAGTGAAAATGCAAGAGAATTTAAAAAGAGATACTTACACAAGGTCCAAATGAAAAGGTTCTAATCCTAGTCTTAACACCCCTAAGTCCAAAATTCTGAATACATTTAACACCCAAGGGTCCTTCCATGTCTGACCCTTTGCTCCATTTTTGCTGAGGTAATTCTTTGAGTGAGCTTTTTATGATTTTTAAGTTTTTCTTAAATTCTTATATCAGAGTTAAAACAGGTTAATTAGTTACTGAATTGAGAGCTTATATGAGTTCTTGTATGAGCTTAAAGACAAAGTTAAGAGCAAACTTGGAACACAAATCAAAACATAAACTGAATTTTCATTGAACTTTAAAAAATTACAAGTACATAAAAGCTGAGTTAAACTACTTTTAAAAAAACTTAAAAACTAAAACTGAACTACTCAAAAAAAACTACTCTCCTGCCTCAAGGGCTTACAAAGGCTTTTTATAGAAACGAGCTAGGGCTTATCTCTTTGGTCTTTGTCTTCTTCCTTGTGTGCTAGTTTGCTGAGTAGAATGCCCATGTGTGTTTGTTGTGTGTGTAGAAACACAAATCAATCCTAGCCCTTAAAAAGTCTTGCTGCCCACTCAAAGTTATATCAACCATTGATCGAATTTGAGGGATTTAGGATTGCCAGCTTGGCAAATCCATGTGGGAGGTGGGGTTTATGATTGTGAAGGGTTTGGAGTGGTGTGGGGAGGTCAACGAGGTAGGAAAGGGACAGGAGGGGGGTTGTGAGTTTTGGCGGGAAGGGCTGAGAAAGATGTACAGTACATCTGTGTTTAAAAAGGGTGAAAGTTTTGTGTGTTGTCACAATTGGCCCCTCAAGTGTTATATATCCCTTTCAAATTTCGTCCTTGTGTTTTTATAATTTTGGAAATTGGCAGAAAACACCCCTGAGTTTTATACATCTTATTGCACAAAAAGTCCTTTGGTGTACAACTTTGTGCCATTGGCAGATTTAGTCCCTCACATGTATAAAAATTATTCCCACCATTTTCTTATAAAATAACTTTGGGACTTGGGCAGAATTAGTCCCTGGACTTAAAATGGGCTTATAAATTATCGTTTGGGTGGATTTAGCATATTTTTGGAAATGGGCTTCAAGTCCTTATAAATTATGCAAATGGGCTTTTTGTATGTATCTTGGGCCATTTGGTCTTAAAGTGGATATTATGGGCTTTTACCCGGCATTAGTATTCTTTATATCGGTCGGTTTATGATGTTGACTTTTGCAGGTTGACTTTTGACTTTGACTTTTTGGTCTTTGGCTTCGATTTGACTTTGTCTTTTCCACGCTTTTCCATTCCGTGCTTGGTTTTGTCCGTTTTTGCTTGATTTTTTGTCCTTTTCTCGGATATCCGTTTCCTGCACAATATAAATGAAAACATACAAATACAATGTATTTTTGGTACGTTTTTGGTCATTTAAGTCCGGTTTTAATGGATAAAGGTATGTGTAATTAAACGCATACCAAAATCCCCCATACTAAGACATTGCCGTGTCCTCACGCAATGCTATGAAGTAAGCACTTAGAAAACTAAGAATCTCGATCCCCCTCGACTAATAACCTCGAAAAGTAGCTAAGTGTTTGCCAAGGAATTTAAAGACTCAAAAGTTTCGAAAAGCCCCGTTTTTACCATTTTTTATATATACACTTATTCCTACACATTTTTTTTCTCATTTTTTTTCATATTAAGCAACTAATTAGAACGTTTGACTTTCGTTATTCTCTAACTTTTAGGGATCATAGAACAAGATGCATTTCGATCCGAGAATGCCCCAAAAAGGATAAATTCATCGTTCTCGACTTTTCATTTATTCCAAACCAAGCTTAAAACAAAATCACCGTTAATTATGAGTTAAGATGCTAACACTACTCATATTTGCAACTTGTAAACTTTTCACTCCCGACAATTATTATATCTTAGGTGTATGTGCTATTTTGAATTTCAACCATGGATCAATGTTTTGCAACATTCTATGTTTCACGTTCCACCCGAGAATAATGAGTTTGAAGGCGAGATCATCCCATGTAGCGACTTTCGTCTCGGCACATCCCAACCTTGCGGTTAAGTGACCAGGCTTTTGACACCTCACAGAGACTAGTATCGGGACTCACGGACCTTAGGTTTCATAAACTCCTTAGGTTGTTGTTGACATTACTTATAAAATAGAATAGCCAAAGTTCAAAAGCATATTTGAATTTAACAAAAAGAGATCTTTTATTCACACTTAATATTAACCATTTATGCAATTTGTAACCCTCGACCTTTTAGAAGGCTGCAACATCGGTTGTGAGCCGGCAAGATGCAGCAAACTTTTATCAGTCTTGGATTATTATTATTACTATGGGCTTTCTTTAGAAGGCTGTAACATCGGTTGTGAGCCGGCAAGATACAACAAACTTTTATCAGCCCACAGTTTATATTTATTATATTTTTGCATTTTTCATCTCTTTTTTTTACATATATATATAGGGAAAACGTCTTTTTGAAAAATTCAAGTATAAATTTGAACTAAGGCTAAAGTTTTTGCTATATACTACATAAAAATTATTGATTTAAGTTTAATCTCCAAAAGTAGCACGTATATTAATCAGGTTAAGAGCTTATGGGAGAAAAAGCGACCAAATGACACACCATTGAGCTTTTAAAGATTTCCAAATATTCCTTGTTTAGATCCAACTCATACTTATCACTAATCATTTTCGTTCTTCGCTAATATTCGCGAACGTGTTAGCCTAAAAGTAAGGAAACAAGCTACTAGCTCAACTCGCTCGAAGAGTCAAAATTTACTCTTATTACACCCAGCATGAAAGTCAAAATTGTGATAATTCATTTTTTTTTTTTTGAAAATTTTTAATTTTTTTTTCTTTTTAAAAATTGTGGTGGTAATAAAGCGGATTAAGTGATATCAAGGTTGCATGCACCAAATCAAATCGAAGATCCCCCATTCTAGATTGAAAACATTGTCCGCTCTATGTTTTTTCGAAGGGTTCTATACGTAAATTCCTTTTTATAAAAAAGTTTATGGAATTTTGATTAAAAGAACAACGTTAGTCGATAAATTAGGATATCGGGATTCCAAATGAAGTGAGGATTGTGAAAGTCTTGTGATCGAATGACAATACCGCGAAAAACGAGCAGCTGCAAAAATCCAGGACATTCTGGGCCATACAAAACAAAATACAAAAACCTAGAAAAAGGTAGAGGCAAGCCTCCTCACAACAACTAAACACTTATTCATTACTAAGCTAGCATACTACTACGGATAAATTAGCGATAAGCTTGGGTGCTCCCACGAAGCGCTTGTTTAGGGTCACTTAGCTTGAGCCAATCCCCAAATTTAATTATCCTTAGGGAAGGTTTGGAGATCCGGGATATCCTTAGCAAGGACATTCCCTCCAAAGTAGTGCTTAAGACGATGACCATTTACTTTGAAATTTGGCCCGGAGTTTTGGGATAACTCAACAGTTTGCAACGAAAAGACTTAACAATGGAAATGTCCTGAAAGTGGGATTTCAACTTGCCGGAGAAAATTTTCAATCTTGAGTTAAAGAGGAGGACTTGATCACCGACGTTGAAAACACGGTTTTTGATCTTTGCGTCATGAATCCTCTTAGTTTTCTCTTTGTAAATCAAAGAATTTTCATAGGCTTGATCACGCAGTTCACTTAATTCATTGAGTCGATTTTGCGTGATCACCCGCGGTTTTGAGATCTAAAGTGTGCATGCTTAAGGGACAGTAAGCTTTGTGCTCCACTCATCGGCAGATGACAGCCTTTCCATATACAGCTTGTACGAGTGCACCGATGGGTGTTTTGTACGCTGTACGGAAGGCCCAGAGAGCGTCATCCAGTTTGTCCGACCAAGAGGCACGATTTTCGCCCACTGTCCTTTCAAGAATTCTTTTTAAACCACGATTCGTAACTTCAACGGCCACTTGTCTGGGATGTTACGCGGTGGGAGAGTGATGAGTGATTCATATTTAGCATGCCTTTTTAAATGGTCATTGCAAAAAATGTATTCCATAATCACTGATGATGGCTCGAGGGGCACCGTAATCTGGCAAAGAGAGATTAAGAATTACAAACTACTCGGGCGTGTTGGTGGGAGCGCCTTTGCTTCACCCATTTTAAACAGGTAATCGACAGCACAAGTATGTATTTGTTTCCTTTTGATGATGGGACGGTCCATGGAGTCTATGCACAATCGTCAAAGATTTCACAAAACTTAGATGGAATTTTGAGGCAACTCATCCTTTGTGAAATTTTTCCTTGTGTGGCAAGGTCGCGAATTTTTAACCAACTTGTGTGGCATCTTTTAAATTGTAGGCCAAAAGGAATTCGCATTAAAGACCTTTTTGGCGGTTGAGATTTGCATGTGATGCTCCCCCGGTGTCCATTTTGAAAGCTTCGAGTATGTGTGAAGCTTCTTGCACGTGCCACACTGCCGGATCACTTGATCCGCACATATTTTGAACCAGAATGGGACATCCCAGAAGTAGTGTTTGACATCTTTGAAAAACTTGTTTTCTGCTTTAGGATGACATTCCTGACATGAAGTTCCCCGCATGGTTATTTGCAAAATCTGCTCAAACCATGGGGTATATCAACACGAAGTCAGAACCGATCTGAAGAGGTTTTCGAGAGGAAATGTTTCCGTTGATTTCTTGTTCTCGAGTTTTTCTGATGAGGGTTCTCAAGTATGGAAAGATGATGGCGGCCAGATTCTATGCTCCTTTTTTGTCTCGGATGATAACATCGAATTCTTGGAGCAAAAGGATCCACCGCTTCAGTCTCGGCTAGCATACTTTTAGCGATGAGTACTTTATTGCAGAATGCGTCAGTATACATTATGCTCTTGGGACAAAACGTGATATGTCGATATATTCTCCAAAAGGTACACTACGGTAAGTAATTCTTTTTCGGTCGTAGTGTAGTGTGCTTGAGCTTCAGTCATGGTTTTGCTGGCATAGTGAATTGGTTGGAAATGCTTGTTTTTTCGCTGCCCTAGGACTGCCCCAATTGCAAAATCACTTGCATCACACATGAGTTCGAAGGGCAAGTCCCAATCGGGAGCAATCAAAATTGGAGCCTCGGTCAATTTTCTTTTAAGTGTATTAAAGGATTCGATACACTCTTTTGAGAAGAAAAATGGAGTCTCTTTTTCAAGCAGGTGAGTCATTGGGCGGGCTATTTTTGAGAAGTCTGTTTGAAAAGTCGGTAAAAAAGGTGCCCAATAAAACTTAGAACTTTTTTAGTAGTCGGGTGAGGAAGCTTAGCTATAATGTCAACTTTAGCTCGGTCGACCTTAATTCCCGACTTAGAGATTTTGTGTCCAAGAACAATGCCTTCCTTAACCATAAAATGGCTTTTCTCCCAGTTTAGGACCAAATTGGTGTCTTCACACCGTTTTAACATTTGATACAATTTGGTTTAGGCATTGTAGGTGAAGAATCCCCGATGAATGAAAGTCATCCATAAACACTTCCAAGTTTTTTCTATAATGTCATGGAAGATTGCCTCCAATATCGTTGAAACGCAAACAAACCCCCCCCCCTGTCGGGTGCATTGCATAGCCCAAAAGGCATGCGGCGATAGGCAAACATTCCGTATGGGCAAGTAAAGGTTGTCTTTTCTTGGTCCTTCGGGTCTATGGGAATCTAAAAATAACCCGAGAAGCCATAGAGGAAACAATAGATGGATTTCCGTGAGTCTTTCGAGCATCTTTTTTTTTTTTTTTTTTTTGATCCATGAAGGGCAATGGAAATTGTTCTTTCGAGTTGCTTATTCAATTCCTGTCGTCAATGACACTCTCCCACCTGTGACCAATCGAGTCGGTATTAAATCATTTTCATCATTTTTTACGACGGTCATGCCACCCTTTTTCGGTACACAGTGCACCGGGCTTACCCATGGACTGTCAGAGATCGGATAAATTAATCCGGCGTCAAGAAGCTTTTCAACCTCTTTTTTGATGACGTCATGGATTTTTGGGATTTTACCGCTTTGTTGTGTGAAATGTCGGTTCGTAGTCCTATTCATAGTGATTTTCGTGGGTACAAAAACTCTGGGTTGTTACCCTTAATATCAGGAAAGTTTCCAAGGCGATGGCTCGCTTGTGGGATTCTAGAACCTTGATCAGTGCGGCCTTTTCTCTTTCTTTAAATCTTTTGCAATTATCGACGGGCAAACTTGTCGTACCCTCCAAAAATGCATATTCTAAATGAGGTGGCAAGTCCTTGAGTTCAACCTCAGGGGGCTCATTAACTGAAGATTTTTCATTGTTTGCTTCACAAATTTTAAGATCTTTTCGAGTTTCTGGAAAATAATTTCCTTGATTGGGAGGTGGTGGTGACGGATCACTATTAAGAATTGCTTCGAGGAGAAGAATGTCCCCATCAGGGTCATAATACGTTGGATCAACTTCCGGTGAAGTTGGATCATCCTCTATAGCAAGAAAAGAGTCGGCTTCTTCGAAAAGGAGAAAATCACTGTCCCCGAATGGAGTTAAAGTCGGAGATGAAGTAGAGACGATTGGATCATAGTAAGGAGTGGGATTGCCACTCGAGATCACATTTGAGAAACCAAGAACTTCTTGAGAGTATTCTTCACAAGCCATATCAATGACGTCAATTCGGTTTGCCGTCATATGATTGTAATTAGCCGTGTATCTCGAAGTTTGGTCCAGATTAAATGTAATGGCCTCTCTGCCAACACGAAGGGTTATTTCACCTTCGTATACATCTATCAATGCACGACTGGTCTTTAAGAAACTCCTCCCGAGAATTAAAGGTACTCGGGGGTCTGGCTCAAAATCTACGACCACGAAATCTGCTGGAAATTGGAACTTTCCCACCGTTACATAGACGTCTTCGGCGATACCGATCGGTTCAGAGATCGAACGGTCCGCTAGCTCTAGCGTCATGCAAGTAGGAGTCAGTTCGGAAAGAGAGAGATTTTTCCATACGGAATATGGCATAAGATTAATGCTTGCGCCGAGATCGGCCAAGGCGTTGCATGTATTAATCCCGGAGAATTCACATGGAATAAGAAATCGGCCAGGGTCTCCAAGTTTTTTTGGTAACTTGTTGAGGATGACCGCTGAGCAATTCTCGTTCAATGGAGTTCTAGCCATTTCACTCAACTTTTCTTTGTTTCCGATTAAAGTTTTTAGAGTCGAGGCAAATTTTGGCATAAGCATCAAGGCATCCGTAAAGCTAATTTCGAAACTCAAATCTCTAAAGATTTCGTAGAATTTCTCAATTTGGTCGTTAGCTTTTTCACGACGTCTTTCATCATTTCTTCTTGAAGGAAATGGAATTGATGCTTTTTGGTTAGGCATTGAAGCACTAACTGGAGCATTTCCGGGCTCAGAGATTGATTCATGATGGACAACAGGGACAACCAGAGGTTGGACGTCTTCGGTGCTTCCGTTATTAGTAGGAGGCATCGTGTCCTTTGTGACCTCGGTCTCACGTTCCATTACTTTAGGAGAAGAAGTAATAGGAATCGTGGGTCCTTTGTAAGCAACACCACTTCGAGTGGTAATACCTTTTAAGTCCTCCTTCAGGTTAGTAACGGTGTTACTAGGGAGAGTTCCCGAAGTAGAGGCGGTATTAGAAGTGACAAATTTGGAAAGCATGTCCGTGAGATTGGTCAATTGATTTTGCTTGATTTGGACCTGTGTTTGCATGTTCCTCACACAGCATCATTAGCCTTTACGTAGCTTGGAAATCTTCTTTGATACACTTGATTTTGAGGAGTTGGGAGCTTGATAAGGGGGAGCATGATAAGCAGGAGGTTGAACAAAAAATGGAAGGTCGATAGATTTGTCCTTGTTGAACGGTGGTTGGTAGCTAAGCTTGATTGAAAATTCCCGGTTTTGGTTGTACGATTTCTGTTTGTTTCCTTGATTTTGTACATTTGATTGTTTTGAACGGAGGAAATACCGGGAGTCGAATTCTCGATTTTTGCATTGGGCTCGATAACCGGTGTTCCTTGGTTGTAGATTAGCTGCAGCTGCTTGAGAGACAATTCTTGAATATTATCTCGATAAAAATTTTCAGTGGTGGCTGGACAGTTGGTAGAAAATGAGCACCCCTGCAAGTAACAAACTTTCCTCAACCGCTTTTCAGGGAGTAGGAGCGGGGAGATTGATTTTTCTTATCAAGAAGTAAGGCTTTTCACCATATTTTTTGTCAGAAACATCGAAAGAAATTCCAGGGTGGAAGTGCTCGAAAACTCACTTTGGCAAAACAAACCGGTTGTTAACGTGAATTACGAACTTTGGATTTGCTTTCAATGATCTTGGCAATCACGAGGCTTTTATCCAAAAAGTTACACCCGCGGCGGGAATTTAATGAATCCTGTCATAGAGTTCAAGGCTTGTAAAATGTATCGAGTTGATGCAATTCTGAAAATCCATGATGTGGACATGCCCGAAGAAGATCGTTAAATCGGTCCCATGCTTCATAAAACGTCTCATCAAATCTTTGTTGAAATCTCGTGATTTCATTTCGAAGATTTGTTGTTTTAGACGGAGGGAAAAATTTGTTGATGAATTTCGATTTACAAGTCATCATGTTGATTCGATCGGAGGAGGGTTCGTTTCTCAAGCCAAATTGGGCTGCCCTCGAGGAAAATGGGAAAAGGCATAGTTTTTCCGACGTACTCGGGACGTTCGGGAACTTCATCGTAGAAGTGATCTTGTTGAAATATCGGATGTGGGCATGAGGGTCTTCTTTGTCATGTCCAAAGAATTGCTTGTTTTGAACAAGATTGATTAAACCATGCTTCAACTCAAAATTAGCATTGATCTCAGGAATTACAATTGCATCCTCGTACCCCTCGGTGGGTGCTTGGAGCAATTGAGCCATGGTCCGGTTATCAGCCATCGGACCTAGGGGAGGAGCTGGATTTTCAATTGGTTCTTCAAGATTAAATGGTTAAACAACAGGTGGTGGGGCTTGTTGTTGTTGATGGTGAAGATTACGAGATTGGGAACGAGTGTGCATACACTAAAAAAGAAAATTTACACTAATTTTTTTTTGTTCTTTTTGGTTTATCAAAAGTAAATTCACAATTTATTTTAATAACGGACAACGAACAAGACAACTTAACCTATAATCGACAGCTTCTCGGTAACTCTTCGAAAGAATACGCACAAATGAGCGGAGGAATAGGAAAGCGCGAAAGCTATTAAAAAACTTTTTCCTTTAGGGTCGTCGTTCAAGGAACAACCGACTATACCATCTTTTGAGTTTGTTTATCTTTTTAAAGGTGAACCGTACTCGCAAGTGACTAATAAAGGTAAGTTTTTGATTCTTTGGTTCAGGAACTTATTAATGGATAATATTCAGTTGAAAGTATTTTCATGTTGGTGTTCTTTTTACCAACTTGATTGATTTTTATGCTAATTAAAGACAATGTTTTTCTTTTTGGTTTTTTTTAGTTTTTCTTTAATATGATATTATACTAAAAAGAAAATGAAAATATTTTTGTACTTTTAGAGTTTTTTTTTTATAAAGCCAAAAACTTCAAGAATGAAGGATCTTCAAAAACTAAGTTTCAAACAGTATGGATAATCGACACACAGCCTCCCCGGCAGCGGCGCCAAAAATTGATCGATAAAATTTTAAACTAAACCTTTTATATATATAATATATAATAAAATATAATATAATAAGTTATAATCTACAAATAATCAATTGAAACGAGAAGTAGTATAGAATATTCTCGGGGTCGTTTATCCCAATCGAGGATGTGCTTGCATAAAATATATCGGTAACAGTCGGAAAATTGGAGTTTGAATGAGATTAATGATTTGGGAGTTTAGAAAGCTAAATTAATCAATAATAAGCAAAAACGATTGAGAAAAACCTAAAAATTACGAAATTAAACTAAAAAAACCAGAGCAGGAATCCCGAACAAGGGGTCAAAAACCTAAAATCTTAAAAATTAACCCTACGAAGAAATTTTTACTTCTAATCTACTCTAGATGACTAAAAATGAAGTTTAAAAAAAACTAGACTAAAAACGAGTTAAAACGAACTTTAAAATGGAAAAACAAAAACGGGGCTAAATCCCGTTCTTTAAAAAGTAAGATTTTGCAAAAACGACCCTACGAAAGATTTTATATTTTTCCTAGGTTAACAATGATAAAAGAAAATTTTAGAAAAAGGAATCACTAATTTTCACTTTTTAGATTTTAAGATACGAATTTTCTAAAATTTAAACTAATTAAAAGCTTAAAAATAATAAAACTATTAAAACTAAAATCCTAAAAATTTTATAAAAATTATACTAAGAAGATAAAATATGCAGAAATTTACTAAAATTAAAAGCCCTAATTTTTAACTTTTTAATAAACTTTAATTAAACTAATTAAAAACCTAAACCTAATTTAGTATTTAACTAATTATTAAAAATAAAATCTTAACTAAGGACTAACTATGAAAGGACTAAAGGACTAACAGTGACAACCTAAAGGACTAACTGAGCTAACAAACAAACTTAGAAAATTTCAAAAACTACCCTGAAGGCCCAACCCGATTACAACTTTAGTCCATTAAGGCCCAAAAATAAGTTGAAATTTAAAAAGTGCTTATTAAGGAAAACTTATAAAAGCAAAGTTAAAGAACAAGGTGTGGTGAATAACTTTAATAAAAGCAATATCAACTGAAAACCCCTTATAAGCTCAAAAAGAGCTTATGTATAAGCTGAAAACAGAAAGTGGGCTTTTGCCCTTAGATTTGCTTATTCAGCTGTAAAAGGCTCAAATTAAGATCAAATTTGAAAACAAAAGGTGTTCTAGAAAGCTTATGATGTGTAATATCTAGAAATGAAAAGCTAATTTACCTAAAAACATCTTAAACCAACTGAAATTGAAGATGAAATTGCTAAACTCAGGAACAAACTCAAATTGTACAAAATCAAATTAAGCTAAAAAGCTCAATAAGCTAAACCAAACTCTTATCTTCTGAAAACTAGTTTATCTACTTATAATCTAAATAACCAAATTATTAAAACCTAAGCTATAAGCTAGAAAACTTGAACTAAAAGCTAAATGCTTAAACCTACTGTTTTTGGACTTTTGAGTTTTTAAGCTACTTTTTTAAAAACAAATTTAAGCTAGTAAATAAGCTACAAAATGAAAAATAAGTCCTAGTCTATATTTAGCTATATCAACTCTATACCCTACTTGAATTTAAATAGCTAAGATCTAAGATTACCTAATAATTAAGAACAAAATGTGACAACAGGAAAAGCTAGAGTTCCTGCGGATGCATTTGCACTAGCTCAAATCAATTTGGAGGTTGACTTAGTGTAGACCTTACCACTAAAACACACTCTAATGGAGTGAAAACATGAAAACAAATTGACAAGGAAAATTTCCCCTTGTGATTGAACACTTAAATTAAAGCCTTAATTTTGCAAATTTTGAAAAACTAACTTTTTAAAAACTAAATTAATTTTAGTCTAGAATAAAAACTCAAAATAATCCACTTCAAATTGCACAAGTACCTTTGACTTTTTAGGGTAAAGAGACTTAAAACCATAAACACTCCTTTAATGGATTTGTAAAATCTGATTTTAACACCACTAAAGAGCCTGAATTAAGCACAAATTTTAAAGACAATATTAAATCATGCAATATTAAGCATAAAAGGTAAAAAGCAAAAGGGTAATAAGCACTAAATTTGGCAAATAAGCAAAAGACAGAAATAAGCTAAACAAGGCAGATTTGCATAAATCATAAACAAAGGGTAAATAAACATTCAGCAAAGACAATAAGCATTTAACTATCATAAATAAGCACAAATGATCATGATTAAGCAAAATAAGCAATAATAAGCAGTTGCTACAGTGAAAATGCAGAGATTTAAAAGATGATACTTACCAAGGTCCAAATGAAAAGTTTCTAATCCTAGTCTTAACACCCTAAAGTCCAAAATTCTGAAAACATTTAACTCCCATGGAGTCTTCATGTCTGACCCTTTGCTCCATTTTTGCTGAGGTAATTCTTTGAGTGAGCTTTTTATGATTTTTAAGTTTTTCTTAAATTCTTATATCAGAGTTAAAACAGGTTAATTAGTTACTGAATTGAGAGCTTATATGAGTTCTTGTATGAGCTTAAAAGAAACAAAAGTTAAGAGCAAACTTGGAACACAAATCAAAACATAAACTGAATTTTCATTGAACTTTAAAAAATTACAAGTACATAAAAGCTGAGTTAAACTACTTTTAAAAAAACTTAAAAACTAAAACTGAACTACTCAAAAAAAACTACTCCTGCCTCAAGGGCTTACAAAGGCTTTTTATAGAAACGAGCTAGGGCTTATCTCTTTGGTCTTTGTCTTCTTCCTTGTGTGCTAGTTTGCTGAGTAGAATGCCCATGTGTGTTTGTTGTGTGTGTAGAAACACAAATCAATCCTAGCCCTTAAAAAGTCTTGCTGCCCACTCAAAGTTATATCAACCATTGATCGAATTTGAGGGATTTAGGATTGCCAGCTTGGCAAATCCATGTGGGAGGTGGGGTTTATGATTGTGAAGGGTTTGGAGTGGTGTGGGGAGGTCAACGAGGTGGGAAAGGGACAGGAGGGGGGTTGTGAGTTTTGGCGGGAAGGGCTGAGAAAGATGTACAGTACATCTGTGTTTAAAAAGGGTGAAAGTTTTGTGTGTTGTCACAATTGGCCCCTCAAGTGTTATATATCCCTTTCAAATTTCGTCCTTGTGTTTTTATAATTTGGAAATTGCAGAAAACATCTTGAGTTTCTATACCTCTTATTGCACAAAAGACCTCTGGTGTACAAATTTGTGCCATGGCAGATGAGTCACCTTCACATGTAATAAAAAATTTTTCCACCATTTTTTATAAATACTTTGGGGGATTGGGCAGAATTAATCCCTGCGACTTCATAATGGCTTATAAAATGCGATTGGGCTAGGATCTTGGGCTATTTTTGAATGGCATTCAAAAGTCTTCATAAATTATGCAAATGGGCTTTTGTATGTATCTTGGGCCCATTTGGTCTTCAAGTGGTATACTAATGGGCTTTCCCGGCCCATTAGATGGGTTCGGGTGGACCCATTAAGTATTCTTCAATATCGGCTCGGTTTTGACAGTTGACTTTTTGGGGTTGAATTTTGACTTTGACTTTTTGGATTTTGGCTTTGATTTGACTTTGTCTTTTCCACGCTTTTCCATTCCGTGCTTGGTTTTGTCTGTTTTTGTTTGATTTTTCGTCCTTTTCTCGGATATCCATTTCCTGCACAATATAAATGAAAACATACAAATACAATGTATTTTTGGTACATTTTTGGTACGTTTTTTGTCATTTAAGTCCGGTTTTAATGGATAAAGGTATGTGTAAAGACGATACATCTTTGAAAGCCACTTGTGATTGACAAGATTAAATTCCTCCATAAGCTTAGTCCATCTGTCTTCAAACTCCTCAGGCCCAATAAATATATTCCAAACGATCTTACCAAATTTATCCTTGAAATCAGTATCATCATAAATTCTAGACACAATCTTCAAAAACAAAACAAAAATAAAGGAAAATAAACATTAGCATGGGATATATTAGACTAAACTTTAAACACAAAATACAAAAAAATAATAATAATAAATAAATTATCACTAGAGATATTTATTCAAACAGTCAATTATCAATAATAATATCTATTCAAACAGTCAAGTATCACTAGTGATAAATTACATGTACATCACATTAAACTTTGAAACACTATAAAAAAAAAGGAAAAGACCTCATAATAGTCAAGTATCACAAGTGATAAATAACATGTTATTGTTAAAAAAATCAAAAAAATAAACAGTAAAAAGGCAATAATCACTAGTGATACATGAAATGTAAATTACTAACAGTTTTCAATAACAAAATACTTGGGTGGGATCTTCTGCCTTGATATGCCACATCAAAGCCTATGCTTAGGACTCAGGAATACTCGGCAGCAACAGCAAGTCGCGTCGCTCATTCTTGATCAGTGACAACTATATTAGGAGGCGGACAAAGCTTTCTTGAGGCTCTAAGTTCACATCCATAAGCTTTTGCTGTTTCTTTCTTTAAAAGCCCCGAACCAACAGTAACAGATCTCCGGTGATTGTCTATAAGTGATAATGAATTACAAAAATTATACAAAAAGAAGTTAAAAAATATCTCAAAAAGATTTTAAATGTCAAGAAAGCATACTTGTTTTGTTATATATGTTGATCAAATGATACGTTTCACAAAAACTCATGTATTAAACTTCGACACACTTCTTACAGCCCAAAAGAAATCACAATGCTCAGCATCTCAAATGAAATAGTCAAAGAAAGTCTTTTTTGATAATTTGCCTTTGTTCCCATAATAATAATGAGATTTGAGCATCGCTATCTCTAATGAGCGTTATCACCATGGTGAAGTTCTTGAAACTCGTTTGTGTACATGCTAAGTGATGACGAACTTTCCATACCCGTATAAAATTATGAGTCTCACGACCATTGTTTGCATTTGCAGCACTTGTAATAATCTGCTGCTCATTTTAAGTCAACTTCATCTTTCAGCTTTTGGGAAAGTGCTTATATCAACCATATTAAGCTCTGATTGTGTTCAACATCAAATGTAGTTATAGAGTACTTTGAGGTATGAGCACCTTATCAAAATCACAACACGTGCCTTACAACCCACGACTTTAAAGTTTGAAGACTTTACTTGTCTATCATCTTATAGGATTTAAAGTTATTTCCACACCAAACATTCTTCGGACACCCCTTCCCTATTACAAAAAACTTCTACTTCTGTTTGACACTAACCCACACTTCAATCATTTCTGACATGATAATCTAACACAAAACATTTCTTATGATGCATATATCCTCTAATCTCAATGCATTCATCAAGACTATCAGAAACAGTCCCTAATACTGGAAACCACTAGCAGAAAAAACTCTAGGAACCCAATAGATTGATCGCCAAGGAGTTCATAAAACTCATGATGAATAAAGCTTTAGGAGTTTTCAAACTATTAGAAGCTGAAAATAAAAGGTAATAAAAAACACCAGCTATAATATCTCTTGTGATTCATCTAATATAAAATTCAAACACTATTGAAAATATCACTAGTGATACAACAAGTCAACATAATAAAATCTTAATCAGTTAAATATCAAAACTATAAAATATCACTAGTGTTACATACATAACACAAAACAATAAATGTTTAACAAGAGAGTCAAATATTAAATTTCACTAGTGATACAACACATAACAAAGTAAACATCAAAAACTATCATATAACAAAAAGATTTCACAGTGATATTACGCATTGAAGTACACTTTATAGCAGATTAACAAATAAGCAAAATAATACTACAAAATAACACAAAATAACACAAAATAAGCAAAATTAAGACAAAATAACAATCTGTTTAAAGCAAAATCAACATGTTAAAAACTAATTACACTAACAGCATAATTAATAAGAAATATTAAACTATAATGAACAGCTAATCAATAAATTAAACTATAAAATAAGTAATATTACACTTAATACGCAATTTTACTCACTGCTTGCATTATCATCATTAGAAGCAAACGAATCACATCCAGTATTAATCGAACTGCTAACAGATACAACATGTGAATCAAATCCAGTATTAATCGAACTGCTAGCAGCTACATCATCTTCTTCTGAGAGTGAACTTGCAGGTTGATTCAAATCGAAAACAGCCATAAGCGATTATGAATGATTGATGATGATGATGATAATGATCGATTGATTATGATGATAATTAAATGAACGATTAAAGATGATGATAATAATCGATTAATGATGATCGGAAAAAAAATGATGAAGATCGGTGTAACCGATTGATGGAGGGAAAAGGGGAAACGGTGGGAAACGGTTAGAGAGAAAACACACACTAACTGTGAGAAAAAGTGAGGAAAATAAATAAAAGAAATTAAAAAAAGACTTTATATAGTGGCAGAAAATTAGGTTTATTAACTTTAAATCTTAGATTAATCCCCACCATTAGATCAAACCCAAATGGATGGTGGGGATTTGTCCCTTGGTATGCGGGTAGAAACTAGTATGCAAATGAACTTTTGCCTAATGGGTATACTAAGCAATACACTTTACTCATTTTTAATCATTTTTAAGGTTTAAGAATGAACATTCATTCTTTATAAGGGGGTGTTTGGGATTGCTTATTTAAAATAGATTATTTGTTTTGAAAACAAATAATCAGATAATCAGCTGTTACAAACGAGATTATTAAATATAGTGTTTGGATTTGATTGTGTTGTATGATAACGCAATAATAAGATAATCAGTTTTTTTAGTGTTTGGCAAATCAGATTATCCTATAACTTGAGATGTTAAATAACGAAAATGGACACCCTTTAATATTATCAAATTATATGTATTTCACATATAACCGTTTAATAATTTTAATATACAACAAATTACACATTTTTAAAAAGATAACAAAATATAATTAGTGGGGGTGATTCGGATAGTTATCCACATTCCACAACTTGCAACACTTCCAATATCTTGCAAAAAGCAAAAAGAACATATTGGATGAAAAACAAGTAACCAAGTCCATCTTGCTCAAAAAAAGTCATCATCTTCATCACTAACACAGCCTGTGTCAATCTTTGATTTCTTTTTGTGTCACTCCAATTTTTTGGTAGAACAAACAGATTTCTTGTAAATTTCAAGCCACATAATTATGAATTGTGCCGGCAACAAAGGACGACTAGGAGAAGAATCAGTCGTTCGGTATTAAGAAATCTTGCAACTGAGAATTTTGAGGAAGAATGTGATGTATAGATCGAGGTTAATATTGTAATTTGATGATGAATAAAGGGGTGTTTGGGAGTGCGGTTCAGAGCAGATTATCTGATTATTGCGTTTTCAAAACGCAATAATCTACTTTGAAGTGTTTGGCAACCACCATCCAAAAATCGATTTTTAGCGTTTTGTTAGACTCAGAACGTGGTTTTGTAAAAGTATCCTCACCCCTACTGCCACAAAACGCAATTCTTCAAAAACAAATTATTCATCATCAAATTACAATATTAACCTCGATCTATACATCACATTCTTCCTCAAAATTCTCAGTTGCAAGATTTCTTAATACCGAACGACTGATTCTTCTCCTAGTCGTCCTTTGTTGCCGGCGCAATTCATAATTATGTGGCTTGAAATTTTTCAAGAAATCTGTTTGTTCTACCAAAAAATTGGAGTGACATAAAAAGAAATCAAAGATTGACACAGGGTGTGTTAGTGATGAAGATGA
The DNA here is from genome assembly GCA_026074375.1 of Tanacetum coccineum. Classification (NCBI taxonomy): domain Eukaryota; kingdom Viridiplantae; phylum Streptophyta; class Magnoliopsida; order Asterales; family Asteraceae; genus Tanacetum; species Tanacetum coccineum. Next base: position 21,143 of record BQNB010009094.1, read on the forward strand.
TGACTTTTTTTGAGCAAGATGGACTTGGTTACTTGTTTTTCATCCAATATGTTCTTTTTTCTTTTTGCAAGATATTGAAAGTGTTGCAAGTTGTGGAATGTGGATAACTACCCGAATCACCCCCACTGATTATATTTTGTTATCATTTTAAAAATGTGTAATTTGTTGTATATTAAAATTATTAAACGATTATATGTGAAATACATATAATTTGATAATATTAAAGAGTGTCTATTTTCGTCATTTAACATCTCAATTTATAGGATAATCTGATTTGCCAAACACTAAAAAAACTGATTATCTGATTATTGCGTTATCATACAACACAATCAAATCCAAACACTATATTTAATAATCTCGTTTTGTAACAGCTGATTATTTGATTATTCGTTTTCAAAACGAATAATCTATTTTAAATAAGCAATCCCAAACACCCCCTAATTTGTTTTTGAAGAACTGCGTTTTGTGACAGTAGGGGTGAGGATACTTTTACAAAACCACGTTATGAGTCTAACAAAACGCTAAAAATTGATTTTTGGATGGTGGTTGCCAAACACTTCAAAGTAGATTATTGCGTTTTGAAAACACAATAATGATAATCTGCTCTGAACCGCACTCCCAAACACCCCCTAAGTAGTAGATATTTATACTATATATAAAGGGGGGATGATTTTTCTTGAATCTTGAAACTTGAAATATTGAAACTTGAAAAGCTTTATAAAGATAACAAATCCTTAAACTTTTATCTTTTATCGTTTATACCCCAATTTTTTTTCTCGCAATGATTATAATTGAACCCGTAAGTATTGCATTAAGGGTCACACAAAAACCACAAGTTTGCATGTATAATTATTTACCGATATATACAATTGCTTTGCGCGGGTATTCATCTAGTTTAATGAAAAATATGCAACATAAATACCTCAATTTAAGGAGAATGTCTCTTTAGAGAAAATGAAACTTTATTGCGGTTATGAAATTATGAGAAAATGGGATGGTATATTATATAAGTATAAGGTTTTTTAACGTAAAGCCGAAAGTAATTTCCTAGTTAAGAAATACATTTTTTTTGTTAAGTAATTTTCTAGAATGCAACATTTAAAGCTTATGACATTACGGTACAAACCATCATCCTTGCCTCCTAGGTGATGAAATGAAGGAAATGCGGAAGATAACAAAATGAAATGTGTTATGTTTATCACAATTTACCCGTGCGTTAAAAAACCGTGTATCATAACGTACTAGAAAAAAGCCATATAATTTTCTAGTATGTGACATTTCATATGGCAAAAACAACATGTCTTCTTAACAAGTTTTCTAAGACGTATTCAACCTTCTTTTTCCTGTTAGAATTTATTTATTTTTAAACGGCGAATTTATTAGAAACTAACAAGAAGCTAGAGGAGAATTACAAGCAAAGAGTAAAAAGATTTTTCATCAAAGTAACCCAGTTTAGTTTAGAATTACAACTTTTCTTATTAGAATTCACATTCCATTTGAGCTACCTTGTTTGACAAGTGTAAGCTTAATATTTAGTCCTTGTTCATGTTGTGATTAGCTTGCATACAAAAGAAGTACAATGTGATTTGAATAAACTCTAAGTTCTCTTTCAGTTCTGTAACCAATTTACAACATGTTTTACATGTCATCATATTATAACATATTATTAAAAACCAGAATCGGAACCTGTGGCCACATTAATAATTTCGTTGGTCACCCCGGACCCGCTATGCTTGCATTTAATTACTAACCTCACCCGACCCAACCCGGTTTCCTAAAATTAATGTGACCCAACCCGACTTCCTTAATTCTCATCTTTTTCTTTCTTCTGCTACGTGTCCATTCTCCTGCATATCTCGACAACCCGCACCCACTGAGTATCCCCATTAGCAAAAAACAGTTTTCATTCTCACTTCGCTCTCTCTTTCTCTAAAAACACACAAAAATTTCCAGCAGTTTTTTTTGGAGACGAGATCGTATAGCATATTCGAGGATGGAGAAGAAGAATCATGCGGACACTCATAGTTGAATGTAAGTTTTTTTTATAAATTTCGAATATTGATAATCATTGAATTAGGGTTTTCAATTGAAAACTAGATGATGTGTAATAAAGATTGGTGGTTTTTTCTTGACCTAATTGAATAGGGTTAGGGTTTAATCAAGCTTGAAATTTGAAGGTTATGGGTTTGTAGATTGTTGTTATTATTTTTATGTTATGCATTTTTTTTTATATAATTTTGTTCAAATTGAAAATTGTGGTAAATAGTAAGGATATGTTTATTCATTGCAGACGGAGTGCGACGATGGTGAGGTCTTAGTTAAAGAAATAATGAGGATAATGAGGAAGATGCTAGGCGATAGGCTGATTATTCGTGAGGTTTGTTTTGAATTTTCAATAAAAATTATTTGGTGTTTTTTTAAACTGTTGTGTGAATTGAAAAATGAAAGCACTGCGCAAATGTAACTGAAATAAACCGATGTTAGTGATTGTGTGGATGCAGTTAGCAAAGTCAATAGGCATTTCTCACGCTAAATACGAGGAGAAATTCGAAACGAGTTCAAAGGTACTTGAACTCATATGAACTAAAACCGATTTTTTTAAGAGTTTTAATGTGGCTGTTTATTTTTGGTGAATAAGCTCATAAGCCGCAAAATTAGCCGAAAGAAAAGTAACTCATGCTCATACACAAAAGCGCAATCACGGTCTATATATTATCCTTAATCTAATTCCAGAAAAACGCCGTTGTAAGCACAAAACGAAAACTTTATTTTAAGGGCCCAGAAGGTTCGGGTCGATATGGGTTATCAAAATACGTTTTGGTTTCGTTAATTAAACAAAAGTAGCGTAACAATCTGATGTTTTGATGTTTTTGTTTGCAGGCAAGCAAACTTGGTGGTATCGAGTAGAAAGCAACACATTGACAAGAGAGGATGCCGAGCTACGGTTCTTTGAACGTCTTTTGCAGGAAAGCAACCTTGGTGGTATCGAGTATACAGCGATTGTCAAAGATTTAAAGTTGCAACATCAACATAATTATGTAAGGAACCCGTTACTCTTTTTCTTTACTATATTGTTTCCTACAAGACAAGTACACAAAAAAATATTTTATTCGAAACTTTTGTAGGATGAATATTCAATTAAAGAAAATGAATGCTTACACAATTTTGTAAAGATTCACTCTTAGATCACTTCAATTTCTTCAAAAAAATGGCAAGAATTTGATCAAATTAAAGTAATATAGTTAGAAACAACAAAGTATCATTTAAGATTAAAATCATATGCAAATGTTAAGGAGTAAGAATCGTGATTGCATATACGTGTGTATGGTCTGCATAAGACTTGGTTGTGCAAAAGTATGATAGAACATGAGTGCCAATATGAGGTCAACACATTACTCTCGAAAACATGTTTTTTTTTCAAAGCTACAAAACACGACTTAAAAAGTCAAATCAGTTCATATTGTTTTTTTTCAGATTATTAGAGCATATTTTCCTGCTCGAGACTTGCACACAGGAATTAGTACCAGCGCTGCATAAGAGAAGGTAATGATGATGATTGCTCTCACCTTCTTTTCTTATACTTAATATAACATTTCTAAAAATAACGAGTAAGTGGAGTATTAGTGACGATGATCGTCTATGGGTTATTTACATGTAAAATCATAAGTAGAAAGATTGGCAAACACCAAGTCTTATGTTGATGTTTGATGACCGTAGGTAGTGTTTCATGCATTGAAGTTTGCAAGAAGATTGTGGATTAATTGCTATTGGCTACTTCATATTTCCTGAAAAAAGGTACGATTTTTAAAAGAAAGGTATGCTTAATGTATTCCTGATATTGGTTTTTCCATATAAAAGTTTATACAACGGTAAAACAGTTTCGTAAGACATCATATCTTTTATGTTGAGCTTATTTTTAGAGAGCCTAACTTCTCTACTTTTTCTATTCCTGTGAAGGTCACCGGAGAATCTCAGTAGACATTGAGCCCAGCCCACGTATCAAACGCAATGTACTAACACAGGTGAGAACAAAGTTTTTTATTTTTTGACTATGTTAATTGTTGATTTACTGGACTTATTTGTGCTGAATACTTTTTTTTCTCTTCTTATTTGTGTCGCGCAAAATTACAGGGTGAACGGGCTGAACATGCCACTCCGGGTACTTTATCAACCATCGTTGACTATACGTCATCCAGCAGAATGAATCATCAGGCATTTTTCACCCGTGAGGTTCAACCACATAAACATCTAAAAGATGGTAATATGTTGTTTATGTTTGACGATTCTAAACTGCTTGCGTTTTTAGGCTATCTTCGTCGCTTTTGTAGAAATCTTATTTGTGTATGTTGTTTATGTTTGATTTCTTTGATTCACACAGGTCATAGCGAGCATTTGAACGCCGGAATACAACTGACATTAGTCAGGCGATCAGACCTTTGACGAGAAGTAAAAAAACGCGCCGTAGTAAAGGACGGCCAAGAGTTGTTCATGACGCTTTTCAAGTACGAGGAACTGTCAATCATGTGACGTCTGATGGAACGGATATTCAATATGTTGGATCAAGTAGCATAGAGCTTGAAGGTGTAAATATGTATTTACTTTAAAACGCGACTTTGGAGTTTCTTCTTATAAACTGTTGTTTTACGTTTCAAAAACCATTGGATGCATGCGTATATTCTGCTTGCGGGTCCAGTAGGAAAAGGACAACCGCATATTGTTCATGTTAAATTGGAACAAGGGGGTTTGGCTGCTCCTTTGTTGGCCCGTGATACGAAAACTGAGCTTGGTGGATTTACCTACGTTAAGGAAGTTGTGAAAATAAGGTATGGGTCACTTTCTGATTCCTTTGACTTTTTAATCAAGCTTTAGTAACTGTATAGATGTGACTTTATGTCTTCAAATCTGTATGCTAGCAACGCATATTCAAAGTTATTATTCGAGGATTGTGTTTTCAAATCGTATAGTCATTTAAAAAGTTTGAGCACACTGCAACTAAATATGTTAAAAATGATTATTATGGGTGAAAGTAATTAGTTTACAAGGAGTGATTGGGATTGCGTTTGTAAGTACTTATGGACTTATTATTTCAAAATACATATACACATTCGGTTGTGAGCTACTGTACTTAAGAATTTCCAGTACTTTAGGAAGGCGCGTATGCTGCTTTCGTTGGTCCTTATTTGGTTCGTTGTATAGTTGTAATACTGTATGCAAAGAAATTGTGGTTTTAATAAGTAGTCAAAAAAATTGTGGTTTTCATAAATTTACGTGTTGTTTAATTGTTTAAACGTCTTTATAAGGTGCTAAAGAGCGGCCAGTTAGATGGAAAGTCTGTGTTCCTTTGTTATAATCGCAACAAAAGAATAATGTGATATCAGAATGGAACATGATATCACGTAGCATACATTTTTTTGAGCTTATCTGAGGTATTTCTTTCCTTTGACTTTGTAGCTCCAATTTCTCTGCTATTGTACTCAAGATGGAGAAGATTATGACCATGATCATACAGGAAAGTGAGGAGTGCGCACCCGAGCTTCAAGCTCTCATAAAAATGATTACCAGGTGATCATTTTTTTCGTGACCTTCATCATCATAGGTTGTTTAATTCCTTTACTGTGTGATGCATTAGGTGAGGTACATGAGGTCGAAGTGCTGGCAGGCCAGTTGTGAAGAGTACATAGTTAGAATTTGACAGATAACATCCTTAAAGTTTTTGGGTTGGAAAAGGCTCAACTGCCATCCCTGATGGAGCAACTAATGGTCTTCTTATCTCTGGTGTATCAGTTGATCCGAGTAAGTCACTCTTGATCTTCCACTTAACTGATTTCTTATCTTTAGGCTTATAGATGCAATAAATGTGCTATTTCTGATCCAAGAAAAAGATAAAGAGGTATGTTTTGCTTTTTGAGGTCACACTTACTGTACATTTGATAACTTTAAACGATGGCTGCAATTTTCTAACCAAACTATCCTCCGATTTCTTGGCTCTCGGTTTGAAAACTTCACGAATGTTTAACATAAAACTTTGATCAAGCAAAAAGACGTCAATTAAAATCCATGTTAATATTGATTTTTAGAAAGTTCACTAACACATATTTTCCCAACGACAACTTATTATAGTGGTCAATCTTATCAAAACAATTAGTGAGATTTTTTGAGAGCTCAATGATTTGTAGTTCTATCCTTTTGATGTTGTCTTTAAACTACAAGTGTGTATTTGTACTATATCCAAACACCAATGAAATATTTTATATCCGTCATACTTTTGATCATTGTGCTGAACGAACTTCATGTTATGTTTCAGCACCAGTAAATGTTTGCTGAATCCATCATTACATTCACCGGGAGGAGCCATGCAGGCACAAGATGTTGGATTTTATTGGGGATGTTTCTCTCTTCGCTCGCAATGGTAGTCAAGGGCTCCCAGTCGCAAATATATAAACTTACAAGGTATGTTCCGCGAGAGATTTGCAGCGTGTAACTTCTTTAAACAAATGACCATAATGAAAGTAAATGTGTATGTTGCTCCCACAAATTAAAATCAAATCTGATATGTTCAGCCTTTGTAGGACTCAAGAGGAGTTAGTGAGGCACACTCGGACATCGATTTAAATAAATAGGTACAATCTTAGATTAGAAAGTGCACCAATACCATAATTTTTTTGAAAATTAAGTTCTGTATTTAGCTATTCAAGTATATCTGATAGTAATACTTTTTAAAACCATATTCAAAATAACATGAAAAAAGCCATGACATCGATAAGGGTCGTCCGTCCTACCTTACATTAAGAGCTCATGGGTGGTCAAAAGATTTGTTCTTTGTATGTTTTATAATTGATTCAATTAGGTACGCTAAATAAGTTTGAATGAATCATATCTTAGCAGTTGTTAGATTTGTTAGCTACTATCTTAGCAGTTGTTACATTTGTTAGTTACAGTAAAGTGTAACAAGCACATATATTTTTCTATGTTGATATAGCATTGAATTGGGAATAAAGGTTGATTTTCATTCGCTGTCGGTTTTTGTATAATTCTTTTTGTATATTACATATTGATAGTGGCGGTATGTTGTCGAGTTTTAGTATCTCAGTGTTGAAATGTATGTAACTGGGTGCATTTTTCTATTTTTGCAGTTGTTGAGTTCATTAATCGAGTGAAACTCCTTTATGGCGCGCTTGTTGAGCTTTGCGCGTCATCAACATACCCGACAATAACAGAACGTTTTGGACCGTTTCTTAAACCGCCCGTTTACTATTTTTTCGCGATAGCAGATTAAGATTGATATAGGACGACATTGTCTGGTATTCAAACTCAAACTTTTAGAAGAAAATATAGCCTATAGCTTAATTGCGTCATACGTTTGCGTGCTTATTTTAGCCAGTTTGTGAAATCCTAAAGATATGATAGCTAAAGAGTTCATAACTCAGTCTTAACTTTGAATTATTTCATCTATTTAATGCAGGGGAGAAGGTATACAACTCGCATATTCGGGTGCACAAAGGTCTAGAAAGGTCATTCTTTGTAACAGTTTCAAAGATCTTTTAAAGGAAGAAAATGTAGTGTTTGTAGTAATGTTTTTTACAGTTAGGCTTAATGTATCGGTTTAATTGCGAAATATATGTACACGTCTATTTACGTATTCAACTAATTCTGTTTGATGTGATAAAATGTATATCAGTGTATAAATTCACCCTTACAAACATCCCGCGGCAACGCGCGGGCTTAAATGCTTGTTAACACTAAGCATATAAATCTCAATAAAGTTATGTCAGTGACTATCATTTAAACAGGCAAAAAAGATGAGGATTTGGTTGATTTTTATGTCAAATGTTTTCACCTAAATTTAAGCCGAAAATATTTACTTTTTATCTCTTTATTTTCCTTAAAAAACTTGGGAAGGTGTTAATATACTTGTGAGAAAAGTTCAACATAGACCTACAATTTATTAAAGATCCAATTAACCAATCATAACCCTTCATTTTTTCATCAATATAAATAAAACCCACTTTTCACATCCTTTTTAAAAATTAAATATCTCACAAATCGTTAATCGTTACGCAAAACGAAACATACCATCGCAAACGAGAATTAAATCATCTTTCTAACTTTGATAAACTTTCGACAAAATTTTTTTCAATTTTTTTTTCAATCACGTCTGAAAAAATCATATGTGATTATGGAAAATCACATGTGATTTTATTAAATTACATGTGATTCTGATACAAATTATATGTGATTTTTTCAGACGTGACTGAAAAAAAAATAAAAAAAAAAGTTCGTTGAAAGTATATCAAAGTGCCCCTCTATAGAAAGATGATTTAATTCTCGTCGCGATAGTGTATTTTTTGTCGTTTGCCGATTTACCGTTTGCAAAATATTTTATTTTAAAAAAATAGGTGAAAAATGAGTTTTTTTTAATTTAATGAAAAAATTGTTGACTATCATTGGTTCATTGGGTCTTTGATAAATGTTGGGTTACATTGATCTCATCTCATATACTTATTTCACACATTGTTTTTAGATAGTTTGTTTCACAACATGTGTCAGGATCAGAATCCTACGTAGGATCCTTTTTTTTTGCAAGATCGAGAACGCATGATCGTACTAGGATCATAAATGCGACTAAAGTTCTTTTTCTATTACAAATTACACGCTGATAGAGAATATATAATATCAAAGACAACTTTATGCGATTTTTTCTTGAAAATGTACCATATAATTAGCAATAATGCAATACGTCCATTAAGTTCAAGTTTGAATCGTTAGATTCAAGGCTGTCAAGATCGCAATCCCACATGGGATCGTTTTTGTCTTTGTAAGATCGGAGATCGTAAGATCGGAGATCGTAAGATCCTACCAATTTATCATGTTCTGTAAGCAACGGTTAAACGAGTCAAACTATTTTTATTTCTACTCATCATCAAATATAAATTTATATAATATCATCTTGAAAATGTCAAAGTTCAAATATAAAATACCAAAGTAAAAGTAAAACACAAAAAAGTCAAGTTTCAATCGTCACATTCACGATTTAGCGGAATAAAATTACATAACATGCGTAATAAACGTCTCAAAACAAAGTACTTCACTAGTATCACTAAAATTAAGCTATCTGAATTAAAATTTAAAGGTTAATAGTTAAAACTATGAAAATGTAAAAGAAAAAACAACAATTACTTGTAAGAAATTTTTTGCTTAAGGTAACTAGAACATGAGAAAAAGAACCCTAATTTGTTTCATGTAATTTCAATTTGGGTAAAGTAGATAATTAGGTTTATTTATTAGAAAATCTAGGAATGAAACGTCAATACTTGTTACTGATATCAACGGACTCGTGTTGTTCTTTTTGGGGCCTAAAAAAGGAATGGGCTAGTAAGTATGTAAGTCAATAAGTTAGTAACTTGGTAATTTGGTAAACTCGTATCGACACGCGATCCTACGATCTTACGCGCGAGTTTACGATCCTACTTGCGATCCTACCTCTGATGCGATCCTACACCGATCCTACACGATTTTATCAGGTGGGCACGTAAGATCGTACGATCTTACAATCAAGATCGAGATCTTGGCACCAAAGGCCTCTTGGTTCAGCGGTATGTGAGTGACCCTTCAACCTAGAGGGTGTTGGTTCAAGTCTCATTGGAGACATGTGAGATAGGTGGTGTAGGTTGTAAAAATTTGTCGTCTAAAAAAAAGATCGAGATCTTGGAAACCTTGGTATTTTCTTTACTCTTCTTGAACAGCCGTGCAAGACCGATCCTACTCGTTTTTTATATGTGAGATCGTAGAATCGTACGATCTTACGATCAAGATCGAGATCTTGACAACCTTGGTATTCTCTTTACTCTTCTTGTACAGCTATACAAGACCGATCCTACTACGATCATGCTCGTTTTTTATATGTGAGATCGTAGAATCGTACGATCTTACGATCAAGATCGAGATCTTGGCAACCTCAGTATTTTCTTTACTCTTCTTGTAAAGCTGTACAAGTCAGATTGCAGTACGAGCAACACTGGTTTTAGCATATACTGTATATACAAGTTTGTAAAAAGAGCACCAGAATACAGGAGTGAATACTGAATGTATCATTATAGTTACATGAACTGTAAAAGATTGCCGAAACATATGCTAAAGTTACATGAACTTAAACTAAATTGAGTAATCGCCCGTGAACATCCTTATGGCACGTCAAATCAAATGTAAATTATCTAAACAAGAATGTAAGGAACTTAAGATACTACTTGTTCATATGAAGAATGAACACATTGCATACAATTAGCGGCAAAATTTTAAGGTATTTCATCATACAAACATAAAGAAACACATTGGCCCTAATCTACTACTACAAAGTTACCATCATAGCCTCACTAACAATAACATAACGGTCAAAACAAGTGATATCAAAGGATAGTCAAAAGTTGATCCGTGAAGCGAAACTGAGAAAGAAGGTTTGAGTTCTACATTGAACCTGCAACTACCAACTGATGGATCAACAGTGGTAATCATTCCCAGCCCACCAAAATCACAACTATCAGCCCTTTGATCATGTTGCTGGTAGTAACTGTTAAATGCATAAGACACATTACCAGGCCAACTAAGGTTAAAACACGAACTACCCGGAGAAAGTGCAGTACAATCAGCTTTACTACAAGCCTCCGTAGCACGTGCAGTAGCATTCGACATGTTTATATTATTATTTACCACACACCATTTTGAAGCAAGATACTCCACATTTTGTGCATTCACGACCCTTTTTGTACTTTGACTAAAGTCAACCTGGTATTTGATCTGACCATCAAAAGTAAACAAACCCCAATGCCTTTCAAAATTTCCACCGGTTATACTTCTTTGATCTTCGTCTAAAAGGGAGTAGATGTAAGTTTCTAGTGGCATAGCATGAGGCCTAAGTGGGGTCCCTTTTTTGTCACGAAGATGGTTTAACAGACCCTTAGTGAATGTATTTGCATTTGTAACAGTAGCATTTGGAGCTCCATCAGTAGGCCAACCAATTTGGCTAATGACTATATCTATTTGTGGAAATCCCGCAACTGTTAAAGCAGTGACAAGGGTGTCATAGGTTAACTCGAAGCTGTTTTTATATGATTTATGACTGTCATTGTGAGGGCGTGCGTTTTCTTTAAAGAGTGCAAAATCGAGTGAAATGTTTTTGTTTTGATAGTAATTTAAAAAAGGTGAGATATTTGCAAAGAAAGGAGATCGAGTCTTGGTAAGAAAGTTGAGTACTTGGATCATGGTTTTGTTTATATCGGATCGGAAGTGTCCTGTTGAGGGAAGACCGGAATCCGACTGGAAAGCATCAAAGCTACATGGAATTACGATTTTGACCTTGGTTGCTAGCTTAGCTCGGATTAATGCTGCTTCGATATTGATGGCTGCCCCGACTACATAAGGGTAGAATTGTGAACCATAGGTTTGGAGAAATGGCTCGTCACCCACAGCAATGTACCTGCAAATGCATTTAGCTACTTCAATTAAAAAACTAGAAACATCATCTTTGTACTTAGATGTAAATGAGTATAGACGCATCAATAATCTGTAATGCTTCTGTAGTGTCTTGTAGTTGAAGAAAATGGTAGAGATTAGAGGTGGCCATTTCAACCCATTCCCATATAGACTAGCCGATTCTGTTATTCTTTAACAGTCAAACTGGGAAAGAAAATATCTAAAAAGTCGTCTAAAGTGTATGTGTAACTTACGCATAAAGCCTAATAAATCATTCAAATACAGCAGATTAATTACTATATAAACAATAAAACTTCAGTAACCATCTATGCCACGTTAATAGTTGAACAAAAAATCTTAAAAAACCAGGGACACGCTAAAAAATTGTCAACCTGACCCACACCCACTTTGCTTTAACTTGTTATGCAACCTGCCCAAATTTGCCACCTCTAGCAAAAAACTAAATAAGTTGTTATGGGGTAGCAACCTAGATATACAAGCAATGAAAATAGTTATACAATTCCAGAACCATAGTTTAATGAAAAGGTTAGTTGTACTACACATCATCCCTGTACATCCTTACATTAGCTATATCCACTCTAGATAACGTTTTTTGCCATTAGCACTAGATTTGAAAGGTAAAATGGTCAATAGACGTCTAGCGAACACTAAAACTTAATGCCAGAAAGGGCCCAAGCTTTTTCCAAATTGTCCAACCCCTTCCGTCAAACTCAAAAACGGCATGTGTACACAAAGACAGGGCATTTATAATTTAATTAGTTACGTATAAAGCTATATTAAAAAGGACACGTCGGCCTTTTTGATACCCTGATTTTCCAGAAGACTAAAGTGACTATAACGTCCTTCAAAACTTTCGGTAATGTCACAAAATTTCTTTTGAAATTTCAGGGACAGACTAAAAAGTAATGTGTGACATTGATAGGTGGGAGGAAACAAAATCCAGCACAGGTGTTCAGGGACGGTTTACACAATGAAACGTTTATGAAATTGAATTGGTGCAAGAGGCCCAGGTCCTTTACCAGCCAGATGCTAACAAATTCTCATGATAAGAACACAATTCTATATGGTAATGCACTTGAAAGACAGCCGCTTTCATTTTGTTTCATCTTCACTTAGCAGTCAAGTCAGACCATCATATAGGCGAAAGTAATATGTCATTAGATGCTTTAGCAATGTGAAAACACGAAAATGCCATAGTGCGCATATCCAAATTAGCCATTCGCATTTGGGCCAGATAGTAACAAAGAGAGCAATTACATAACTATAATAACCTCTTTAGATATTACAGTGCAGTGCGTCTAGTAAATGTTGTAATGACGTTAGTTATATGACCTCGTTAGCGCAAATATCAAAGTCTAATTCTCTTGCACTGCACTCCTCGGCTTTGTGAGACTTGTGGAGGAACTATCGGCAGGTGTTTGGATGTGTGTTCTTAAATTAATCAAGGCAACTTGAAGAATACGACAAACTTAAAGAAAATAAGATTCTTAAAGTTTTATATAGCTATAATACTAAGAACCATTACAGTAATCAGTTTCCTTACTGCAACTCCTAACCATCTTCTCCAGATACTATTAGTTACCCTATATAATTGGAAAATTAGAACCATACTTAGTTTTTTTTCCCAAACAGTCTAAACTCCAAGTTTAACTTTTGATGTCAGTGTGTCACATTAATATTCTTAAAAGGAAATCCAAATACCCTCAACAAAACAATTACTATGGAACAAACAGGAACCTTAGCACATACATTGCCTTTAAGTTCATATCATTGTTATTACTTAAATCTAAGTTAGATACCGTCATTATTCTTAATAAACTCAAAACATCAACTAGAGCTCAAGTCCAGGAATAAAAAACCTTAACATGTTTCATGTACACACTAAGGGGGTGTTTGGATCAGCTTATTTGCAGGGCTTATGGGCTTACTGAATATTTGAAAGACCAAAACGCGCGTTTCTAAAGTCTTATGAGCTAAGCTTATGACTTATTTTAGGTCATAAGCTCAAGCTGATGAGCTTACTGGATTTTCAAATCTTGAATGAGCGCATAATCCCAGACAAATAAGCTAAAACAAAGCAATTCGCAGATAAAAACTTAAACTAGCAATACGGAACACCCTCTTATTTATACAAAGACACAATAAGATGATAGTGCAGAAAGGGTCTTTGGGATTGCATTTTAATAAAATATAACGTGTTTGCAAAATCCAGTCAGCTTGCATTTTGTTTCTAGGAAATGCAGAAAATCATTTTTTTCCCCAAAGGTTTGCCAAACATTGTCTTGTAATTATTTGCGTTTCGCAAGCACGATAATCACATAATTCAATAACACTTAAGTATTACATAGTAACTAAAACCCACTAGATGCAGGGTGTGTTTACTTGCACGAAAGTTTTCTTAATTTTCTTTCTCTAGTTTTCTTGACAACCGAGTAACTCTATGTTCAGTTGTTGGAAAATGAGAAGTTTTCCAGAAAAGTTTTCTAAGAAACACAGAGTAAACAAAAAACGTGTTCAAAGTGAGTATGTTTTGAAGAAATCAGAACTATGATTAAGAGAACTTGAATTTAGAGTTCTCCAGTTTTGAAAAGTTCCCGGGAGAAAGAAGAGTTACTTCTAAAGAAAACTAGAGAAAGAAAATTACGAAAACACACCGCTTAATCATAGTTACAATAGTAGAAAACCGTTTTTCTTTTTCATTAGAGAAATTTCAGAAAATACTTTTTGTTTTCCGTGTGTTTCTAGAAAAACTTTTCTGCGAAACTTGTCATTTTCCAACGACTAAACACGCCCTAATAATCCCAAACACCCCCTAAATGCACTTATTAAAAACTAATCACAAATCACCATAATGTAAAAACACAACAATACAACATAACATACTCAACACGTGTCTTGGCACCATTAGAAACATAACGAGTGAAATTATCATGAACCCAGGTCTGAGCAGCCTTAAGAGACCCATTGAGAACCTTAAGCATAACATTAGGAACACCAACAGTGACATCAATGCCTGACCCAGACAATGCTTGCAGCACTTGTGGGTTTGTATCAAATAGTTTGACTTTTGTGATTTTGTTTTGTTTGAGTAGATTTGATACTACTTGGGTTGGTGGTAGTGTATGGGATGATGTTGTGCCCCAGTTTACTCCGAGTGAGTTAACAACACTAGATGGGTTTAATAGAGTCATGGTCATGATGATGATGATGATAGAAATGAATGTGGGGAGGTGTGGAGTCATGGTGGTGAGTTGAGTGATGCGTGTGTGACAGAGGAATGTTGGACACGGGTTTTTATAACAAGGGGGTGTTTGGGTCGGAACTATAGTAAATTGCTGGCAGAGGGGGGAAGCTTTTTAATCAGGTTATTATATTGCTTTGTGAATTTGTTAATGAGATTTATAATCATGATTCTAAAAGGCTAATCATAGCGTCGTTAAGGTCTCGCAAAAACGCGAGGCGTGACCTTCATGCTACGCAATAAATTAAGGCATAGGTTTAAGGCGTAACGTGAGATGAGAAGTGAAAAAACGTGATAAGGCATGATGTGTACATGTTTTTTTAAATAAATTTCGATTCGTTTCTTTTTATAGAAATAAAAAAGATTATATGCAAAGATAGTTTCTTGACTTTATTCGTTATGTTTGACACTTTTTGTAAAATCAATATATTTGAAATATGATATAAATCTATAAATATTTTCATATTTCGTTTTGCTGTAAGTCACGCCTTAAAAACGTCATGACTCGCCATGGCTCTTAAGGCGTGAGGCTTGATCATGCCTTCACACCACGCCTCACGCTATTTATAACCTTGCTCGTAATGGTGACCAAGTGATCGGTCGGTCGCCGTTTCAAATGCGTCCCTCCTTACATAGCACAAACCAAAACGCGTCCCTTCATGTTTGAAAGGTTAAGTTTGTGTGTGGGGGTGTTTTTTAAATTTATTTTGAGATATGTTTTTTGTGGTGACCGAAGTTGCTTTATTACGATCATTTGATCATGTGTATGGATGAAGCTTCTCAAGAGTAAGTGTGGGCTTCGGCCCCTTCAAAATTTTTGTCCTTAGTGTAAATTATTATTTCATAATTTGGCGCCTCCAAAATTAATAAGTTACAGTTTTGCTCCCCTAATAAAAGGTTTCAAGCTCCGTCCATATTCATGTATTTAATCTTGGAGAGAAAAAACTGAGTTAGCACAAGCAGTGCTATTTAGTCACATGTGTGATCACCATTACTAGTAAAATTTGCTAGTAATTTTTTTTCCAACCATATTACTAAACTATATGGTTATATGTTAATTAAGTTACTCAACTTATATAAAGGTGTTGATTACATATTTGGTTATTGTGATTTGTCAGGTATTTCATTTTAGTCCAATTTTAAAAAAAAGTTTCAGGTCCTCTCCAAAATTGAAGGGTTTGGTCCAATTTTCCATTAACCGTTAGTATGACAACTTAAACCATGCAAAATTTAATGACCATATCCGCACATTTTATTTCCATCTCACATTCTCTCCACAATTCTTTATATTCATTCTTAACATAATTCTTTAACTTCATTTCTCTCAAAAGACCGGTTCATGCAAAATGGACAACTACATGGACGACTGATGTAATTATTAAAGTTTTAGGATGAAAGGTGCAACTGTTTGTCAACCACATGAATGATTTATGTAATTGACTCTAAATCTTAGGGGCCGCTTGGTTGAAATAAAGAAATGAGAAAAAGAATGATAATGGTAATGCAAAAGAATGCAATGTTAATTCCATTGCATATGTTGTTGCTTGGTTAATTTGTTAATAAATACATAGTAATATCGATTTTCTAGTTTAAAAAAAGATTTTTTTATTATGAACCAGAAAAATAAATTGACTTAACAAACTTCAAGATCAACACAATATCATGTTTGATCAAAACTAGCATCAAACAATACCAATAAAGATCAATTATAAACAAATTTAATGTGAAACAAAAAATATATAGCAAATATGAACATCTACTACAAAATTGATACATCAAAAAGGCGAGTAATGTTCGTTATGACGTTCATAAAACTTTATGAAACCCACATATGACAAACAAGAACTCTATAAAAATTATGAAATGCATAGGCAATAAAAAATAGATAGCACTAGTGCAAATTATAGCGATATTTAAATTGGCAGGGAAGATTATGTAAGTTGGAAAATATTATGGCTTTTTTGTGACAGTTTATTGGAAAAATGAAGTACATGTTCATGAGTTAAGATCAACATAGATCCATTATTTGTCATAGATCCAATGAACCAATCCTAGCCACTCATTTTTTCATCAAAAATAAAAAAACTCACTTTCCACTTTTTTTTAAAAAATAAAATATCTTACAAACGGTAAATCGTCACACGACAAAAAATACACCATCGCGACGAGTATTTTTTTATCTTTCAATAGACGGGTGACACGATATACTTTCGATGAACTTTTTTTCGATTTTTTTTTCAGTCACGAATTGCGAAAATCATATATGATTCGTATAACGAATCATATATGATTTCATAAAATCATATATGATTCGTATGACGAATCATATATGATTCGTATAACGAATCATATATGATTTCATAAAATCATATATGATTTCATAAAATCGTATATGACTTCATAAAATCATAAAAAAAAGTTCGTCGAAAGTACATAGTGTCGCCCCTCTATAGAAAGATAATTTAATTCTCGTCGCGATGATATGTTTTGTTTTGCGTAACGATTAACAGTGTGCGAGATATTTAATTTTTAAAAAAGAGGTGGAAAATGGGTTTTTTTATTTTTGATGAAAAAATGAGTGGCTAGGATTGGTTCATTGGGTCTATGACAAATATTGGGTCTATATTGAACTTTTGGCACACGTTCATACCTTCCAAATTGTTGAGGAGTGATTGATTACCTAGTATGGGTTGCATTACCACTAACCAACCATCACTTTTAATTACTTTTCACATTCCTTAGTACATATAACCTCCAACTAAACCTGCCTTAATATTATTATTTATCAAGGAAAGGAATTTGGTATGAAAAAAAATAAAATGAGAAGAATGAGAAGGTTTCCTAGTCACACCCTTTTAATAAGAGGGATGCATTTTTAGAGAGATGCACCTTATTTTGTAGGAGCATCTGGAATGCGATGTTATGGTTTCTTTTCATTCTTTTCATTTCAATTTTACTTCTCATTTGGTCATAGCTCTATTTATCAATACATATACCTTTTTAACCGTATCACCATCGTGTCATTGTGAACCAAGTCAAAACAAACAAACAAACAAACAACATATCAAATCCCACCGAATCGGGGATTTTAATGAAAATAAATTTACCAACCGTGTCTTTAAGAAATCCACTAATGAATGAAAGATTCATATGTGATTATGATTTTTTTTCACTGATCCTCTTTCCACCGATCAGTAGGCCCTATACAATTGTAACACCGATCCTCTTTTCACCCAACGATTTCTATACAATTACTATTTGGATTTGGTTCAATCGTTGATCCTATTCAATCGTTGATCCAAAATGAGTTTGATTCAATCGTTGATCCTATTCATGTTTGATCACCAATCACTGAATAACATTTGATTATTGAGATTATTCTCTGATTCGAGTCCTTTAATCTTGTGGTATTGGGTTCGACGTGTCATTAGGTTAGGGTTTTGATTTCGATAGACAATCCTTTTCCTGTTTGATCACCATTCACTCAATATCATTTGATTAGGGTAATTTACATCTGATTATTGATCTCTAATATCTTTTTATTTGGTTCGACGTGTTTCATTAGGATTAGGGTTTTCGTTTCTTTCTTTAATCATGAGCGGTCGTAATTTCCATAACTCAAATGAAAATCAAATGCAGAAGATTTCGAAATCAGTTTTTGTGACAAAATTTCCTGAAGATTCCACCGCGCGCGACCTTTGGAAAGTGTGTAGCGATTATGGTACGGTTGTAGATGTCTTCATTCCATTTAAGATATCTAAATCAGGTAAACACTTTGCCTTTGTTCGTTTCATAAAGGTAATTAATTTAAAGCGTTTGGTGTCGAACCTTTGTACGATTTGGATTGGAAGATACCATTTACACGCAAACTATGTGAGATTTGAAAGGCCTCAAAAACCCAACTCTTCCATTCCTCGTGGTCCTAATCATTCCACTCCTAAAGAGACGAATATGGAGAATTCAAACAACTCATTTGTTTATGTTCTTAAGCGTGGAAGTCAATCACATGTAACTCCTGAAATTACTAAACCTGCTTTGGTTCTTGATGATACTTGTATTAAGGAGTTCGATTTTGGCATGTCTCTAATGGGAAGGGCAAAAGACGTTTCTGCTATTCCTAACCTACCTTGTATTATTTCTAAAGAAGGTTTTCAAAACGTCAAGCTTTCATATCTTGGAGGGATGTGGGTTCTCTTTGAGTTTGATTCTCTCACTACAAAAGAGAAATTTCTCAATCATTCTGGTATTGGTTCTTGGTTCACTGAGCTTATTCAAGCGACCAGCTCATTTGAAAATGATGAAAGGATCGTTTGGATTTCCATTGAGGGTCTTCCTATCAAAGCTTGGACTCCTAACACTTTTCGTAAGATTGCATCTTTATGGGGTGAGTATGTGGAGTGGGAAGATGATGATCTAAAATCTTTGTCATGTAAACACTTGTGTTTAAAAACTAATATGAAAGTGATCATCAATGAAAGGCAGAAAGTAATAATTCAAGGCAAAGTTTATTGGATTCGCGTTAAAGAATTGGATGCTTGGTTTCCAAATTTCCAAGAAGATGACCAAGATGATCTCTCTTCTGATGGGGAATCACAAGAAGGTGATGTCGCAAACAAAACTGATAATAATGAGAGTGATGTTGATAGAGTATCGGAATCGAGCTTCATGCATGAAAACGACACTGCTCACAAAGACGCCAAACTGTTGAAAAAAAGAGAGGTTGGATCACACTCAGAAGACCCTTTCAACATTTATGGCATATTGGACGGACAAAAGAACAACGTTTGTAACTCTTGCAGCGATGAACCAAAATTCCCACCTGGTTTTACTCCAGATAACAATGATCATGAAAATAACGTGGTAGAAAATATCAAAGATACTACTGAACGTGTTCAATCTCTCTCAAATAAACTCAATGACCGTTGTTCGAACCGTGGATTTTCATCACAACGAAGTATGAACTCTCACTCTAGCAATGAAAGGTAGGTGCGAATCTATTATAGATCTAATGGATGAATTGGTTACTGTTGGCCAAACCATGGGTTACAATATGGCAGGTTGTGAAAAAAACATTCAGGAAATAATTAATTCACAAGGAGATTTTGATGTTGTTAAATGAATTTTCTGTCTCTCAATATTCAAGGCCTTGGAAACAAGGCTAAACGGAGATGGATTAAGGAGTTATGTCAGAAGCATAGAATTAATTTTGCCTCTATTCAAGAAACTAAAGCGGAGAGTATTAGTTTACTCACCATTAAGGATTATGGGGAAGTCAAGATGTTTGACCCACTGTTGTAGGATCTTCAGTCGGTTGTTCAGGAGGTATCTTATGTATGTGGAATCCTAACATGTTCGTTAAAGAGCAAGTTTCTACTTGTGATTATTTTGTTGCTTTGATGGGCACTTGGGCTCCAACCTCTTCTAAGCTTCTTATTATATCCGTTTATGCTCCTCAAGAGTTGAATGAAAGGCGCAATTTATGGGATTATCTTCGCACGATTATTGATAGATGGGAAGGTGATACCGTGATTATGGGTGACTTTAACGAAGTTCGTTCGAAACATGAAAGGTTTGGTTCTACGTTTAATAGGCAAGGGGCTATTGCTTTTAACAATTTTATTTCTTCGGCATGTTTAATTGATCTTCCCCTAGAAGGTTATGCTTTTACATGGGCTCACAAGTCGGCTTCAAAGATGAGTAAATTAGACCGTTATCTTATTTCAGAAGGTGTTTTGGATTTATTTCCACATCTTTCAGCTCTATGTTTGGATCGACACCTTTTTTATCACCGTCCTATCCTTATGCGGGAAACAAATTATGATTATGGTCCTTCTCCATTTCGGTTGGTTGAATTGGAACTTTATTATCTATAAATTAGGTGTTGGCTAATTTTGTTAATTAGGTTAAGAAATTAGGTATTTTGTACAAATTTTGTTTATTAGGTCTTGGCTAATTTTACCCTAAATTCTGACCCGATTTTGACTAATACTGGAAATTAGTTTTCATGAAATATGCTATATTGAACTAAGTATCAGTTGCTTTGTGTAAACTATATTTGTTTTGATGATATAAGCTAGGGCTGTAAACGAACCGGACGGACACGGACGGAGGTGTGTTCGTGTCCGTCCATTTAATTTTAGCCGGTCAAATAAACGGACACGGACGCGTAATCAGACGAAAATTTTTGTTCATGTTCGTTCATTTAGATTTGAACTTGTTCATGTTCGTTTATGTTCGTTCATTAATGAGTTAAACGAACATAAACGGACAAAAAATAAACGTAAACGGACATAAACGAACGTAAAAGAACATAATCGTAAATTTTTAGTGGCGCTAAATTTGCCGCATTTTCCGAGTTTGCTTTTACTTTTCAATTTCATCAAAATTTAATATTATTTAAAAGTAATTAACAAGTATTTAAATACTATATGGCATATATTATTATTAGGGATTTTGGAAGCTTTGAAATAAGATATATACAAGTTAACAAAAATTTGCAATATTTGATATGTTAATCAAATGATATAATCGAGCATAAACGAGCGAAATAATCGAGCGTAAACTAGCGAAATAAACGAACGTAATCAGACGAACATAATCGAACGAAATAATCGAACGTTCACGAACGCTAATAAACGGACGAAGCGTGTGTTACACAATTTGTATATTTTTATCCGGGAAGTACTTTTCCTCGGGTCGTGTCCCAACGAAATCGTGAATTAAGAATTTGGAATAATTCGGATTCGAGTTAAGAATGATAAAGGATTTTTGAATTATTGGTTACACTACAAATATAATGGCATGAATTAAAGACAATTAACTAGCTCGAAATTTAAATGCACGAAAAGTAAAAATGCGAGCTAAAACTGAAATTTAAAATCTAAGGCACGACTTTTAACAAACTTTATACCTAAAAATCACAAATTTCAAAAGAAAATTTTAGGAAAAAGAATTGGAATTTTTTATCTATTTTTGAATTTTTTATGAATTTTCAAAGATTAATGAATTAATCAAAAATAAACTTTTTCTAAAAATTATCACTAAAATTTTGTTTTTATTTTTCAAAAATACTAGATTTAAAAGAAATTTTATCAAAAGGAATTTAATTTTTCAACTATTTTTCTATTTTTTATGATTTTTCTAAGAAAAAGTAATTCACTAAAATCTATTTTATATTCTATGTAAATACTAATTTAACTGGAAAAATATGAAATATGGTTTTAGAAACTAAAAAGATGGCAGGTAATTTAATGGCCATTAATGCCATAATTTTTAAAACTCTACTTCGTGATCTAATTTGATTGATTAAACTTAGCCTAATTTTTATTTAAACTATAAATAAAAAATTATAAAACCTAATTTTAATATTCGTGAATGACAGGGTAGGTAGTGTTAATAAGAAAGAGAAGGTGTAGGGCGGGGTAATTGGTAACTAGTTACAATTTTACACTACAATTGTAACGTGGTGCCCCTAAACATATTGCAAAATTACAAAACAAACCTACGATCTAGCCTTAATTTTGGATTATTGAAAAAAGTGTGATAGTTCAGCTAAAACTTAAAATACAAACTTATTAAAGAGCTTATTCTCTACAAACATTACAAGACCACTTTGCAATTTTATCTACTTAATAGCTACAAAATAAGCAATGTGTGTCCTGTTACAGAAGGTTATAGGTTTTCATTTTACTTTTGTGTTTTGCTTTATTCCTAGTTATTGATTGATGAAAATGAGAAAAACCAAAACGATGCTTAATGTAGACCTTAAGATGCTAACTAAACGGTATTTGAAAAGAAATAAGCTAATGTTAAACTAAAATAACAAGAAAAATGATATTAACAAGTGCTAGTTCTTGTTTATGTCTGAGATAAGCTTTTTCTATTAAGCTAAATCTGCTTATCTCTCAACCTTAAAAGCTAACTTTTTGAAAATAAGCTATGCCAAGGATATTAAGCCAACCTAGATAAAAGGTTTTTCAAAATAGCAATAAAAGATGAATTTCCTAGAAGAAATTAAACCACACTTATTCTTGCTGCTATAATCTTTGCTGATGTAATTGACTAAACACTTCTAATGCAATCTAAACTTTGAGAGCTAGAATTCCTAACACAGTTCACTAAATGTACCTAAGTTTAGATTGACAAAAATTTAACAATAGAAAGCTATAAAACACAAATTCCTAAAATCTCTTTCTCACTTAATCTGCCCTGGTGCAAATAAGAAGTTTTTACACTCTAAACTTTTAGATTCTTCAAACTAACTCTTAAAATCTTTTTAACTTTTGATATTATGACTTACCTAAGCTGTGTAAAAGGTTTTGACAAAATTTATTTGACTTTAAAAGTCAAAAACAACTAGATCCAAACACTCCTTTATAGAGACTGTCTAAACTAGATTGAGCTTAAAATCTATTTAACAACTAAAACAGCTTAAGCCTTTTATCCACTTTTACTTAGAATAACCTAATAAAGCTATGTGAGCTATAAAATCTATAGCTTATTAAGAAAAATAAGCTACTTACTCTACTAGGCTTATACTACTAACAATGACAGTTTTTAAAAGAGAAACTAAGCTTTCACAAATTTAATCTAATGAAAACTGAAAACAGCTAGAGATTAAGCCTAATCAAACATATTTGAAGAGAATGAAACAATATTGAATAGAAATATGCCAATTGCATAAAGGCTAAATTAAGCTAAAATTGTAAATTTGAGATTTGTCACCCCCCCCTGAGAATTTATGTAGTCTCTAAACCAAAGCCACTATTGTAGAGTGAGTGGCTTTAAAAAAAAAAACACACCTAATGGCACATTGCCTCTATTCACTGTGCTAACCGCTCACATAAGCTAATTATTAGCTTATTTCTTCATAAGCTTCCAAAATCATACTCAATTGAACTTTTTTATGAAACTATAATTTCAACTGAAAACAGTATTTAAGAGCTTTTAACAAATTTTAAACTGAATTTGAGCGTATTAACAAGAATAAGCTCTAATGAGCTTATTGAGGTAAAACAGCTGAAAATGGAAATCAAAGTACAAGAAGCTTAGAAACTGAATGTGATTACTCAATATGATGAAGTACAAGCTGAATTAAGAAGAGTACAAGTGCTTAAGCTGAGTTTGAAAAATACTTGAAAAAAAATGCTTAAAACTAAAGAAAATACAAACTGAAAATTTAAACAAAACAACAACTGAAAAATGAGCCCTAACAGTCCTATTTATAGAGGATTGAAGAAGAGGAGTGAGAGTTTCTTGAATCTTCCATTTAATCTCAGCCCTTGATCATATTCGAATCATTTGTAGCCGTTTGGATTCGAGTGATGAGGTGTTTAGACAATTCAAAGTGATGCCATGTGGTTGATATGATGTTGGTGGAGGTTTATGATCGAATTCAAGTTAATATAGAGGAGAAGGGGAAGGATTTGTGGGAAATTGGGTGTCATTGGGTTTTGCTTTTAGCTGGGAATTTCAGTTGAGAAAACGGTGGGGTTGTAGGCCGCTTGTGCAGTGTGTGTATGTTTGAATGTTTGAAGTATATGCACAAATGGTCCCTGCGATTGCCCCATCCAAAGTGTAGTGTAAAAGCAAGTTTTGGAATTGACAAATTCGGCCCTTGTGGTTTTTATAACTTCTTTTTCTCTTTGTAAACAAACTTTCCACTTAATGCAAATTTGGTCCCTTGATCTTTAAAACTTCCAAATAAGCCCTTTGACTTTGAAAACTTGTCATTGTTGGTTCTTTGACTTTTATTTTGGGTCTTCATTTCTTGTATCCGACTGATCCGGCTTTGAGATTTGGCTTCCCGACTTCACTCTTGTCTTGTCTCTTTCGTTCCTTGTCGGTTTTGACGGTGTTTTTGCTTATTTTTGTCCTTTTTATCCCTTTCTGCACATTTAGACACACAAAGCACCCATTTTTCTATTCTTTTGGCATTTTCTGCTTTGCTTTTAGTTTGGCAAAATCCCGGGTATTTCAATATATACAATTAAGCATTTATCAAAATTACCCAACTAAAGGATTGCCGTGTCCTCATTGACAATTTTATCAAGTGTACACTTTGTAAACTAACAAGTTTCCAAAATGCCCTTGTTTTTACCTTATATGAATCACCTTTTTAAAACAACTCAAGCTTTTCTTAACATTTAATCTCTTGAAACACATTAATGGCAATCATTGCAACTTTGCAACTTTTAGGCTCATTGAAATAGGCTACTCCCGATTAATAGAGGCACAAAAACGACGGAAATTCGTCCATCCTTGAACTTTTCACTAGACTAAACAAAAGCTATTAAACAGATCATTGTCAATATAAGTCCAATTGATTTTTACAGCTCTTATTCTTACAACTGTGAACTTTTCACTCCCAGGAATAAATTAATGATTAAGATGTGTGCACTCTTTTTAACTCAACCATAGATCAATTTTTTCATAGTTTGAATGCCACTAAGCTTTACATAATAAGGCACTTATGTGCTCAAATGTTAATTAACTAGATAAACCTGACTCAAAGCTAAAAGAGATTCGGAAACAAAACTTATAAATTGATTTGAGAAAATGAAATTTTTTTCTTTAACCATTCTTTTATTTTCCATATACTATAATTTATTATTTTTTTTTTTGCAATAGGAATGTTGTTCTTAGTTCGAACCCCTACTTAGGCCTTTCTCCCAAATAGGATATGCCAAAACAACAAACCGGGGTTCTTAGTTAGAACACCACTCGCTGCTAACGATTGTGGGTTATCGCCGACAACAACCTTTTTCCTACTCAAAGCCTAGATCAAAAGTCCATCTTAGTTGCAATCATCACACTAGGCCGACGATCCCCTAGTGAGATTGCCTTTCAGAACCTTGATTCCGCGTAACATAGTTTTAATCTGTTGCGACCCAAGCCGATAGTCTTTTCTCTCAACATGGATTACGCGCCAACTTAATAACTATATATAGTTTGTTATCTATTTTTGCGAATGCTTTATTGGCACGGAAAAATTAATGCTTTTGCATTAGAAAATGCTTCTTTGGCATTCTTTTTATAATGATCTTTGTGATGAATGGAAAAATTTGCACTTTAGAAAATCAACTTATAATTTGAAACCAAAAATCTTATTACATAATTATCCTAGTCGTAAGTCTATTTGGATTGATATTATTCAAGACGTCTCTTCTCTTAAAAACAAATATATTGACTTTATGGCTTTCATGCGAAAAAGGGTGGGTAATGGAGAAGACACCAAGTTTTAGGAGGACACTTGGCTAAATGAGGTAATGTTAAAGATTCAATTTCCAAGAGTTTATGCTTTAGAATCTCTAAAGGATATTAGTGTGGCTGATAAAAGGAGAGACACTACCCTTGCTCTTTCCTTCTATGTTCTCCTAAAGGACGGGCTAAATAACAATTTCAGCTCCTTCTTTCACGTGTTCATGATATTCTTCTTCCTCGGATGTGTGATCGTTGGGTGTGGGCTTTGGTATCTTCGAGTGAGTTCTCGGTCAAATCGGTTCGAAACTACATTGATGACATCCTCCTTCCTAAAGAGCCCGTTCAGACTCATTGGGTTAAGGTTGTTCCTATAAAGGTGAATACTGTAGCTTGGAGAGTTTGGTTAGATAATCCACCTACTTACTTTAATCTCTCGTCTAGAGGTTTGGAGATTACTTATCTTTCATGCCCGTTATGTAATGTGTCGGTAGAATCTACATCACATCTCTTCTTCTCTTGTTCCTTTGCTCGCCAGTTGTGGAACACAATGTTTCGTTGGTGGGATATATATGCTTCAGATTTTATTTCGTATGATGAATGACTCACTTGGCTCAAAAACATCTGGATGCCTATAGGTTTAACAGACATTTTTTAAGGTGTTTGTTACGTGATGTGGAGAGTCTTATGATGCTTTAGAAACCAAACCTTGTTTCGAAACGCTCTTCCTAGACGCGACATTCCCTGTGATGATATTGTTCGTTTGTCTCATATGTTGTGCTCAAGTTGTTGCAATTTTAGTTTAGATTGGGTGATTTAAATGAAAAATCCTTCTTATATTAACTTGTAATCTTTATAGCTCCTTGCTAGTTTCTTAATAAAATTTGTTGTCAAAAACTAGCTCATTAAAAGTTTCACTCGCTAACATATTTTTTATGTATTACCCCGTATGTCTTTAATAAAGTCATAAGCTCGTGATCATAATTCATTAGAGACTCAAAGAGGGATTTAGAAACTAGAAAACGAGGTTTACAAAAGAAAAACATCCTTAATACCCTTAAAATATGGGTAGCTGAATAAATTATTGGGATTATGTATTCGTAGGTCACCTAACTATTTTTTTTACTTTTAGGCCAATAATTTATTAAAAATAACTTATAAGCCACTCATTTATGAGTTTGCTTTCGTTTATACCGCTTCCGGATGATTTTTCTAGAAAATCTTCGAACAACGAGAATAAAGCTAAATATAGCATATTAAAACAACACAAATAACTATTGAAATGTAAAAAAAATTAGCTATTATTTAAGTGCAATTTTATTTAGTAGAAAGTGACTTATGATAATTTAATTAATATTTTATGTTTAAGTTTTTAATTTTATTGTATTGATATGCTAAAGTTGGCTGTATTATTTAAATTGTACAAATTTCGGTCAAAAATTTGAATGAAATTGGTATAAACGAAAACAAACACATATTTCAGTGGTCCCTAATTAGTTTAACTAAATGGGCAGCTTAAAAGTAAAAAGTTTAATAGTTGAACGACCTCCAGATACATAATTTTTAAATTATTCAAGAACTTTTGACTATTTACTACTAGTAAAATCCATAATTACTATGTGAATTCTTTTTTTTGCGTAAATCAATGCTAGATATTTTCTTAAAAGTACATCACTAAAAAGGTTTTTAAAGTATTTTTCATTTCTTTACGGCGGGTCGGTTGCCCTTTTATCCGGTTCCATACTCGCAAATCTGAGCCAAACTTGATTTTTGTTATACGTCATGGTTCGGAATTGCAAAGGATAGAGGTGGTGTGACAGAGACGATAAACATAAACCGGGTATGCAACTCGGGTCAATAACAAAAGGCGTTTGATTCGTCATATTTCTTGATTCTCAAATAACTGCCTATAGTAGGCGGCGCACCGGCCCATGTACCTAAGCCAATACGTTTTTTACCTACCAGGGTTGGAAACCCGTATGTTTATCCTCTCTCTGACAGCTTCTCATACCACTCCTCCACTATGCTCCAACCCATTTTGGCAGATTTAATTTTTTTTTTTTTATTTTTTTTAATAATTTTTTTTTTTTTTTTTAGTTTTTTTTTTTTTTTTATAGGTTTTTTTTTTTTTTTTTTTTTTTTTTTTTTTTTTTTTTTTTGTTTTTTTTTTTTTTTTTTTTTTTTTTTTTTATTATTTTGGTTTTTTTTTTTTTTTTTGTTTTATTTTATTTTTTTTTTTTTTATTATTACTTTTATTTTTTTTTTTTTAGCGGTTTTTTAATTAAGTTTTTATTTTTTTTTTAACTGTGAAAAAATAATTAGGGTATTGCATTAATAAATTCCCCTATTGAGGGGCTTTTCCCTGGCGGGTCGCTTATTTTCCTTTCTTGTTTTTTATTTTTTTATTTTTTTTTTTATTTTTTATTAGGGTTTTTTTTTGTTTTTTTTCTTTTTTTTTTTTTGTTTTTTTTTTTTTTTTTTTTTTTTTTTTATTTTTTTTTTTTTTTATTTATTTATTTTTTATTTTTTATTTTTATTTTTTAATTTTTTATTTTTTTTTTATTTTTTTTTTTTTTTTTTTTTTTTTTTTTTTTTTTTTTTTTTTTTTTTTTATTTTTTATTTTATTTATTTATTTTTTTTTTTAATTTTTAATTATTTTTTTTTTTTTTTTTTTATTTTTTTTTTTTTTATATTTTTTTTTTTTATTAAGTGATTTTTATTGTTATTATTTTTTTTTTTTTTTTTTTTTTTTTTTTTTTTTTTTTTTTTTTTAGTTTGTATTTATTTTTTACCTACCACCAGGGTTGGAAACTATCCGTATGTTTAATCCTCTCTGCTGACAAGCCTTCATCAATCCACTCCTCCACTATGCTCCAACCCATTTTGGCAGATACATTTTGCGAGTAATTTTATTAGCGCTATAGTGAATTGTGAAATATTCGGCTTTAATAGACGTGTGATGTGTCTGCTTATGATGGGTTGTTGTGATGCTTTTTTGAGTTGGTGTTTCAATCATACTTGGATGGCTTGGCTTACGCCTGCTTTGCTTATCTCAGGTTAGCTTTTTGAGTTTGCAAATTACAGGTGATAATAACATGATCACATTCTTGCTTTTCTTACTGATCATAAAGATGTGTTCTATATGGTGTTTATTATAGGCGATGATGATACTATTTCTTTTGTGCACTACTGTCCGTTGATGGACCGTGTTGGGTGCCACCCAGCTGTATGTTGGCGAGGCATCACTATATCGTGTTTGCAGCTGCGGCAGGTCGGATGCCCTTTTATTCGGCTCCATACTCGTAAATCTGAGCCAAACCTAATTTTTGTTATATGGTGTACTTCATATGTGAAATGGATAGAGGTGGTGTGACATAGACGATAAACATATACCGAGTGTGCAACCCATGTTGGTAACAAAACGAATATGGGCCAGTTCGGCATATGTGAAAATGAATTGTATCCTGGCGGGGCTGCACGATCGGGGTCGTGCTTGCAGCCATGACGTTGAAGAAGGTTGCAAAGCCTTCATAGATTTAGTCAGATTTTAACAGACGCGTTGTACGCTTATGATGTGTTGTTCTGATACTTGCTTAATTGGTTTTTTGATCAAGCTTTGCTGCTTTCGTTTACGCTTGCTTTGCTTATCCCAGGTTAGCTTCTTATGTTTACAAATTATAGGCAATGATGATATTATGACATTTGTGCGTTCCTTATTGATAATGATGTGTAAAAATGTCATGTATCTTGGAGTGGTGTTTGCAGTCATGCCTTTTCGAATACCCTCTTATTTAGATCCGCACTTGCAAAACTAAGCCATTAAGTTTAGGTTTCCGTCTCTATTGGCCAGCTATGCATTCAAATGATCAGTCAACAACAACAATTTTGAGAGTGAAATTAGATCTTTTTTAGTATTGACTCATTGCTTGAACGTAGAAATAATCTTTAGAGTGTGATAGGGGTTTTGCCACTATTACGCGTGCTTAAGTGCAGAAGACAACTTCTGATTAGACATGCATGATGGTAATAAAATCCTTATTTGCCAGTTGGATGTTGCATTAGGTGTTATTTGTAAAATAACGTTTCTAGATGCATTTATTGTTCATGATGTTGTCATAAATATTAATTGTTAGGGTGAACAAGGTGTTCATACCGGTGCGTTGCATCGGGCTTGTTTTTTGGGAAAATTGAAGTTTTACTTATGTAAAGTATCATATAACTTCATACCCGTGCGATGCTCATAGGGTGTGCGTAAGTGTTTAGGGCGTAATGTTGGTGTTCGGGTTTTGCTCAATGCGGTTTGTTTCAAAGTAGGCAAAGGACCCCAGAAAGAGTTCAAACAACTTTCTAAACAGGGTACGATGACCATAAAACTTATTTACCACATCCTTCAAGTCACTTTTGAGCTCTTGATGTGTGTTTTCCAAGTCCAACAATGCATTAATAATTTGATATCAGGCGGAACATTAAGGTCGACACCACCACGTACACTAAGGGGTGGTTTGGTGCGCGAAAAACCATGACTTCGGTAGGGATAGCACGTGAAGGTGATGATTTTGTTGAAACATGCAAAAATAAAGCTGTGAATCTGCCTGCAAAAATAATTTGATCCCAACATAACAAAATTATTCACAAACTATATCAAACTATTACACGTTAGTGACTACAATCTAAAACCATACAAATTGAAATTGTAGGCATAGATATTTAGAACTTAACCTCCTCATCCCATATATTTGAGCATGCTTTGATTTGTCATGGTTGTCAATACAATTGATATGTGTGAAAACACATATCCGTTTTATATCAAAAATGGCCCTAAAAAGACAAAATTGTGCTTTAAAATGCTTGTGTATTGCTTGTTTTGTCTTTGTGATTGTGTAGGTACGGGTATTGCAAAAATCTCAAGAAAACGGTCAAAACAAGACAAACACGGACACGGGAACGGAAGAGCACACAAAGAGCCGGGAGAATGCTATCAAAAGTCCACAGTGGTCAACTCAAGTCAACCTTCAGGCAAACATGGTCAACACAAAAAGACAAAATCCAAAATTACCAAATCAGTCCCTTATATTTACCAAAATTACAAGAATGGTCCCTTAACCTTACACGGGTATTAAAACCTTATTTAACCCAAAGCCCAAAATCCTAACCCGTGGCCCATCCCCTTTACCCAAGTCAACAGCCCACACACCCCCAGTCAAACCTCACCCTTATAAGTAAAAAAAAGAAGCGGGAAAAATCGTTTCTACTGTTCATCGTCACTTTCGATTTACCCCTCCCATCAAATCAAAGGGCAATTAACAATTGAGGGTTAGGATGGGTAATTCAAGGGTTAAGGAACACGTTGGCAGAGTATTACATCATCTCTCATTCTCATTGGCCAAAACCCACAAGAAGTGCCACGTGGATAAGTGAAGAAACACAAAGGGAATGAAATTTTTACACTAATCCTACTCACGAAAGAAGCACAGGAGTGTCACATCACGGATTGCCACGCTGGCAATCCGTGTGAGCTAAGATTTGATCTAACGGACCACAATTGAGATCCAATCATTGGAAGAAATGGAGGGACAGGATTCAAGGGAGCGTGTGAAGGACTTGACACCTAGAAGCTTCTCCTGGCAGCTATAAAAGGACTCCTTCACCCTCACATTGTCATCTTCTTTTTCTGCATTTTTCTTTAGTTTTTAAAATAGCTTATGTAACTTTTTAGTTTAAAATTGTAATTTTCTTTTAAGCTCTTGTAATTTGTTCTCTTAAGCTTTGTAATCACCTTTCAGTTAATAAAATCATCTTTGCTTTCACAATCTGTCTTACTTTTCAGCTCTTTAAAAAAAACTCAAATACAAATGGTTACTGTTCCAAAAGCTCTAATAAGCTTTCATAAGCTCTTCTAGTCTATAAGCTGGAATTGAGCTCATCAATTCAACTTAATACTACTTAAACCAATTAATCAGTTAAACTTATGGAAATCATGGTGAAATTTGGTTATAAGCTTGTGGATGATGGGGTAACAATGGAAGACCCCATTGGACTTTTACTAGCTTGACTTCTAGACAAGCTAGAGCTTGTAGACAGCTTTTGAGCTTAATTGCCTTTGTTTAGCTAAGGCAGAGGTAAATTCCCTTTAAAATTTAAGTTATTTAGCTTAAATATTGCATTTGGTTAATTTCAGCTTACTAGTTGCTTATTTGTGCTTATTAATGTGTTATTATACTTATTAGACTTATTTGATAATATGTTTTTAGTTAATATAACTTAGATCTTAATTTTGTTTAATTTGTCCTTAAAATCAATAAAAAACCAAAAATATTAGTGTAGCTAGTAGCTTATTGATTTCAGCTTATTGGATTAGTGTTTTTAGCTTTTTAAGTCTGTTATAAGTTGTTTATTATCTGGTTATTTAGATTTGAGTTTTGGATTGCATTTTCATAAGTCTAAATGGTTTCTAAGATTGTTAAAGGGGTGTTTGGCACAACAGTACTAACTGCAAGCTAGTACTGTTTGTGGCCTTTTGGTCTTTGGTAATTGTTTTCACCCTTTTATTAAGTTAGAATAATTAGGACTTTGAGTTAGATTAGTTTAGTTGGTAATGAAGTATTTGTCATTATTTGGTCAGAATTTAAGTGCATTTTAGCTCAATTCTGTTTTAGGTAGAAACTTAGCTTGCTTTGCTCTTGTTTAAGTTGATAAAAAATGTTAAAAAGAGTCTCATTAGGTTTCATTAGGTCTGCACTAATAGATTTAAAGTTATGGTTCTTATGCTTGTCACTACATCAGATAGGGTAAACACTCAAACTGCTATTATCTAGCTTGATTTTTAGTAGAATAAAATAGGTTTAAGCTTTTGATTTTCAGCATTTAAGTAGCTTTTATCTCATATTTTATAAGTTTGCACTTAGTTCCTAAAATCTAGCTTATCTTGTTATATGTTTTAGCTCTTAAAATCATCAATAATCTTTTCTGTTATAAATTTCAAAAATAAAAAAAAGGGATAGTGGAAATCGGGGGTGAGCAAGGCTCGAACCCCCGACCTCAACACTTTCAACCCTTTTATAACACCACACCACACACTCACTACCACTGCGCCCTGGGGTCTTTTTCATTAGTGTTTTGCAACATTTAATTCTTATACACATTTAGCCCTTTTAAGCCTTATAAGCTGTTTTAGCTTATTTTGTAGCTTATTCATTAAGCTGTGACCTCGAGTTTATTTTTCCTAGGTTCTAATTATTATAAGCTATTTTCCGTATTTTTTCTAGATTTTTTATAGTTAGTTTAGTATTTTTAAACATTTATTTTCATTAAAAACTTTAAAAAATCATAAAAAATAGAAAAATAATCAAAAAAATATATATCTTTTTTTGAAAATTCTCTTTTATCATAAAGTTTCTAGGAAAATTAGTTTTGCCTTCGTAGGGTTTAATTTGCAAAATTTTGATTTTTAAAGAACGTGATTCGTTCCCATTCTCATTTTTCGTTCAACTCCGTTTTGGTTCTAATTTTCTTTAAACTTACTTTTTAATCAATTAGAGTCCATTTAAAAAGGAAAATTCAATTTAGGTTAAATTTTAGAAATTTAGGGTTTTTAACCAACGTTTAGGGTTCCCGTTTTGCATTTTTTAGTTATATTTTGATTTCCCGTTATTTGATTTCGTGCTTAATTGTTATAATTTGCTTATTTTAATTAGGAGAAGTAGATAATCAAATCAATCTTTGTTTCCAATTCAAATCATTGTCCAAACATCAAACGTGGTTTTAATTTCACAAATCGTTGGGGGATAACGACCCGGGAATCATACTTCCCGGTTAATATACGTATTATATTATATATATTTTGAAGATTTTCCTTGTTACCTTTGTCCTCAAGGGTGATTTGGTAATTTTCCATCATATTATATATTTTACGTGTATAGAATTGCTATATCAACAATCATCATCCATCTTTTGTTCAACGAGTCTACCATGTAGCACCTACATCCACATTTATAAAATACATCAAAAAATATAAATTTCTAATAATGCAACTGTTGTTTCTTTGGTCAAGGATGTTTCTTTGCACATATACATAGCAATCACTCATATATTTGTCAACTAATTATGACAATCACAAATTTGATACGATGTATTTTTAGCATGAATGTTACGGATGTATCCTTAAAATAAGCACCCAATAATCTTTTATTTATTTGTTTGTTTATTGGAACACCTTTTAAAATTAGCACGTGAAATTAGTGATTATGTCCAAATGTATGTCCTTTCATTCATTGCTTTTCAAACCTTTTATAAACTATTAATTATATTAGTTAATAAATAACAAACTTTATGAATATTAACTAAAAAAATTTGTAACCTAATTAAATTTTATAATACAATTCCTCACATATAAATCAAACTTTTCATGCAAAAATCAATATTTATTAAGCACGTCTTTTTAATTCCTGAAATCCACTTTAATTTTGATGGATGCCTATGAACATGAGTGGGGTTTAATAGTGGACAAATTTATATCCAAAAATTCAACATAATTTAATCAACAACATAAAAGGTGTCAATATCGACAAATTGCATATTGTCATTATGATCATCCTCACTACTAATTTAATCAAAACATGTTAAAGAATAATTAAACTTTATATCATTGAAGTCCTTAAATTAATATTAAAATGTTGATTGCACAAGTAAAAATTTTAATTCGGCATTTCGTCAATATTCATATCATTATCAAAATAGAAAACAAAGAATGCAAAAAGCCAATTTTTTTCATTTCAAATTTCTTATTCACAAACTTTTTCATTTAAGTAACTAAGTACCACAAAACAAGAAACAATTTTATCTTTGGTAACAAATGAGCTTTAGATACTCATAAGTTGATTCCTGGAAGATCTCCATGGCAAGACGTAATTCTGGCTATTCATTCGCTTCAAAGTAAAGGTATAAATCTTATGGATTTTATTCAAAAAAAAGTTGGCAACGGTGAGAATACTTCTTTTTGGGATGATTCTTGGTTAGGAGAGGTTGCGTTGAAGGTTCTTTATAAAAGGTTATATGCTTTAGAGATGTGTAAATCTATTAGTGTGGCCGAGAAAATGGGTCATCCCTCTTTGTCTCATTCTTTTCGTAGGATGCCAAGAGGTGGTGTGGAGCAGGAAAATTTTGGTTTACTTTGCTCGAAAGTTGCTAATCTTGTGCTCCCAAATATATCAGATAGATGGTGTTGGTCTTTAGAAGGCTCACAAGAGTTTTTCAGTTAAATCCCTCAGCATCTTAATTGATAATACAATCTTGCCGAAAGCTGAAGTTCCAACTAGATGGCTTAGAGTCGTTCCCATCAAGGTAAATGTTCATGATTGGAGGGTTTGCTTGGATAAATTACCTACTAGAGCTGATCTTTCACTTAGAGGAATGGATATTTCATTAATTGCTTGCCCCCTTTGTAATTCGGCTGTGGAATCCACTTCTCATATTTTTTTTACTTGTCCCTTGGCTCGCCAAGTTTGGAGAAATTTTTTGATTTGGTGGGAACTTGAAGATGTGGCTTTTAATTCCTATAACGAGTGGCTCATCTGGATTGTCAATATTCATTTACATAAGCAATTGAAGGTGTTCCTTGAAGGTATTTGTTACGTGATGTGGTGGTTAATTTGGCGCTTCAGAAATCAATTGCTCTTTGGGAATTCTCAACCAAGGCGTGATCTCTTATTCGATGATGTAGTTCAATTTTCTTATACGTGGTGCTCTAGTCGATCTAAGTGTAATGTTAATTGGGTCACTTGGTTACAAAACCCTAATTTTGTTATTTTGTAATCTTTTCTAGCTTCTTGCTAGTGTTTTTATAAAAATCTGCTGTTAAAAAAAAGAAACAATTTTAGAATCTTTTGCACATTATTATGAATCAATAAATCCCAACACATGACAACAATTTCAACATGAAATATATTGTCCCCAATTATATCTATTTTACTTGAAAATAAGATATGAAATGTTTTGTTGTCTACCGTTTCCATTACAAGTACATTTCACCGCCAATTATTATAATTTCGTATCACTATCATTTTCGTATCGTCATTGTATCATGATGCACATGTACTTGACATTTTAATATTTAATTATGAGCAATAAAGTTATTCTCTAAAATTTTCTTCATGCGTAAAATCGTTATCACGAAAACATGTAATCGAAAATTTCGCTCGCCAAAAAAATGATTACAATATACATGCCGTCGCATTGCGCGGGTACCCTGCTAGTCGTTTAAAAACATACCTTAATGTTCTTAACATCATTTAATCACTTTGGAAAAGTTTATCTGAAAACCAGATGAAAGATCCTTATGGACCAAACAAGATGTAAAAAAATAACAAATTTAAATATGTGATCACAAGCATAATAATACAAACACAACTTTTAGAGAATTAACTAGAGGTGTTCATCGGTTCAGCTATAGGTTTGTTCAATTTATTCAGTTCGATTAGTTCGGTAATTCTAATATGAGTAAAAACGAATCGAACTGAATTCAAATGTTATTAAACTGAACCGAAGAACAAACCGAATAACCCGAATAATTCGAATTAAATATTTTTAATTATTTATTTATCTAATTATATAGTAATTTTTTAACATAAAAAAATTGAAGCCTAAAAAGTCTTATATTCATGCTAGGACATAATTTTAATGTTTCTTTTAATATATAAATATAAAAAATATGTGAATTTGATCCTCAGTTCAGTTCGGTTTTTATTTTTCAAAACCATATCCAAATGAAAAACCGAATATTTAATTCGGTTCGATTCGGTTTTGAAAAATTAGGTTCGGTTATAAGTTATGTTTAGTTTTTTTGTTCAATTCGGTTCGGTTTATTGATTATTCGAGCATTACCCAAACACCCCTAGAACTAACTAACAAGATATTAATAATATAAGTAATATCAATATACAACGGGGATAACTTGGCTATAATTTTTGTGGCCAACTAACAATAATCCTTCACTAAAAATACATAAAAATGACTCAGGGACCCGCACAAAAGACTCAGAGACCCACTTTCATACTCAGAGACCCATGATTTATAGCATAAAATTATAGCCAATTGACTACAATTTATTGTAGCAAACATATTCCCATATACATATAAATAAATATAAAACTATACATTTAATAAAATATAAAACTATACATTAAATAAAATATAAAATTATACATTTAAGATCTTCTTGTCGACAAATGAGTCAAAGTCGCTGAACTCAGTAGGTTTTTGGTTTAAATAATATCAATATACATATGCATAAATATAAAGCTCTACATTTAAAAAAATATAAAACTATACATTTAGGATCTTTTTTAGACGAATGACTAAGTAGGATCAATAGGTTTTGGTTTTCCTTGTTTACGATCTTTTTAACTTGTACTGTATTTATTAAAGGATATAACAAAATAGACTATTTTACTAAATTTGGTAAGTAATACCATGTAATGGATAATACTTTTAAATGTACCATACAATGGTTATTACTTTTTCAAAAGCAACTCAGTGTTCTAAAAATGGATCAAAACCATTTGTATGAGAAAGTTCTATAAATTGGTTATTTTAACATAAATAGCAATTTCTTTTGGAAAGAATTCGGGCTAATTTTTTTTGGGGTGGTAATAAAGATAAAAACAAAATGGCTTGGGTCAAATGGCCAATTATTCTTAATTCTTTCGATAAAGGAGGGTTAAACATTGACAGTCTTAAAGCTTTCAACCTTGCTCTTCTTCAAAAATGGCGTTGGAGGTTGCTTTCTTCCCCAAACGCCCTTTGGGTTCAGGTCATCAAAGCTTCTCTAACATATACTAATTGTTGTGTTTTGTCTCGAAAGTTCTTGCACATTCATACTCTTCGTGTTTATATTGTCTCAAAATCCGCATGTGTAGTGTCCAAACTTACAATGAGAATGAACACAATTTTTAATTAACATCTATGTGGAATTTTTGCATGTTGCAAAAGTAATTGACTTAGGCTACTTGTATAATTAACATCATGGTCAAGAAGGAGGTTTCGATACAAATGGTTGTAGCTTCAAGGGCATTTGGGCTAACATTGTTGGAACCTCTAATTTTCTCCACTCGAAAGGTATTATCTTATCTAACACTTTTCGTTTTAAAGCAGGTTGTGGCACTCGTATTCGATTTTGAAAAGATATTTGGGTAGGCGAGACTCCTCTTTTTACAAGGTACAATCGGCTCTATCATCTTGATCAAGACAAAGATTGTCTTATCATTGACCGTATTAATAATGGGCAATGGTCTTGGAATTGGTCTCGGACCAATCTTGGTGTTAGAAATCTTGCCTATTTATGTGACATGTTAAATGACATCGGTCAACTAAATATTGA
Source organism: Tanacetum coccineum (assembly GCA_026074375.1). Taxonomy (NCBI): domain Eukaryota; kingdom Viridiplantae; phylum Streptophyta; class Magnoliopsida; order Asterales; family Asteraceae; genus Tanacetum; species Tanacetum coccineum. The sequence goes on from BQNB010009094.1 coordinate 59,444, forward strand.
TGTCAATGAAGATACTTGTACTTGGAGTCTTGGTCCTAATGGTACTTTTACCGTTAAGGATGCTCGTTATAGGATTGACCAAAATATCCTTCCCACTCTTGCTCATGCTACTACTTGGGATAAATCTATCCCCCGGAAGGTCAATGTGTTTATGTGGAGGCTTTCCTTGGACCGACTCCCTCATAGATTGAATCTCTCTTCGCGTGGTATGGATATTCCGGCCATCTCTTGTCCTTCTTGCAATGCCAATGTTGAATCTGCTAATCATGTTTTCTTCGAATGCGACATTGCTACCGATATGTGGAAGCTCGTTTTTAGATGGTGTGATATTCCTCTTTTTCAAGCTTCTTCTTGGGATTCTTTCAATGATTGGATCATCTCTTGGCATGCTTCTAAAGAGAAAAAACACAGGTTCTATGTTATTACTACTTCGGTTCTTTGGTGGCTTTGGAGATACCGAAATAGCGTCACGTTTAACTCTCAACCGTTGAGGAAAAGTGATCTATTCGATAATGTTCGTTTCTCTTCATTTTCGTGGCTTCACAATAGGGACCATATGAAGTTATCTTGGAATGACTGGCTTATGTATCCCCTTTCGATCACGCGTAATGGCAATGGTTAGAGCTGCTTTTGGTTTTTTCCTGAAGCTGGCGTTCAAGTTCGCTGGGTTGGCGTACCTGTACGCCAAGGTTTTTTCGTTTGGCATCTTCGTCGGTTTTGAGGATGGTTCTTCTTTTCATCCTTCTCTCGGGACTTGTTTGGGGTTTCATCAAAATCCATCCCGAAGTGAAAACCGGTGGCTCGGCCTCCGGGATGGGGGGTTTTTCTTTTGCCGAAGTGAAAACCGATCCGTCGGCCTTCGTGTCAAAAGTTTTTTCATCCCTTTTGATTCCCTCGCAGTTAAAGTCTCGGGATTTTACCATTTTTTGATGTTATGTATTTCTCTTTGTTGACTCTATTGTACTTTAAGTTTCTAGCGTCTTGCTAGTCTCTTTTTTTTATATATTCCATCTTTGCCGTTTTCAAAAAAAAAAAATCGGACCACAAAAAAAACATTAAACATAAACGATAACACTAGACCAAAATAAACCATTCATTCGTTAGACAGCAACCCTTCAACAATTCATCGCCTGCACCTGTGCCTCCTTTTCCTCAACCTCCGCCTCTGCATCATTTACAAGCTTATTCAAACCCTGTAGCTTAATCCGCGCATTTGCACGATCATCCTTAAGATCCATCAGAGTATCAAACAGCTCCCCCTGATTTTGTTCGGCTTCCAACTCAACAATTAGGGCAGTGAGCTGTCCAAACAAATTCCTAGCAGTATTGACTTCATCACGCATTCGATTGATAAAGGAACGGGTCTCAGCAATCTGTTGGGACTTAAAGAAGCTCATATATCCATCCACAGATGTCTCACCGCTAAACTCAATGAGATCATCAATTACACGCCTAGCCACTTGATTGTTTCCTCCAGGTGCTGCCATTGTTAATCAGAGTGAATAGAATAGAAAAGAAGTAATAGATTAATAACAAGTTGTGAAGATGATGAGAACAAAGGCATGCAGGTGTGCCTATAAATAGAGTATTTGTGTGGTGGAGAATAAAGAAATGAACCGTGTGGTGGAAATGGGTGAGATGAAGAATCGCGACTGTTGCCATTCAGGCGGCGTTGCAGAAATAATACGACAAACCCAACCCTATGTAACTGAAGACGAACTAAAAGATAACTGAAGAAGAACTAGAAAAGTTTATTTTTATATCAAGCCACACTAAACCCTACACTTTTAATACTAGCACAAAGTTAACCTTGAAACTTTATATGCTAACAATATAAGCCCCTAAATTAATACATGGTATCCATTACCAAACTAGAAACATAATATCAAGTACCATCACCCACTTTTCTACCGTATTGCAAATTCATATGACAACATTAACGTCCCATGTTTAATAAACCCAAGGCAGTTCATATAACCTTCAAACTATAACTATATAATATACTCCTAACCAGCCCGGTGCAACGTACGGGCGTGGTAAGGCCTCGTTTACATTTATTCTTAAGTTCCAAAAATCTAGTTTTCCAAATACTGGTCATCCACCACCTCCTCCACCTAAAATCTTATATTGAATAGAAGCAATAGCTGAAGCAGCAAATATAATTTGATAAAAATATAAGTTCTTGAAAGCATGCTTGAGAGAATGCTTTCCCCTTCATTCGTGAAGAAAATTCGACAACGAATTCCCGACAACACCACTTTCCCTTGTGAATATTACATGCCACTGTACATAAAAGAGATATATTTGCTTTCAATCATTGCTTGATAAACGATTAGCCTGTTTAGCTAAAATTATAACCAGTTATCGAATTGTGCATATTGCATATATTAGGTGGAGTCAGATTCGAGTAGCTATTAGGGTTTTAAATTTGTTTTGTCTTATAAATACTTTTATATTCTTTTAAGTTTATCATCAATTTAAAAATACTTTGCATCGTGTGTTTAGTTTTTACATAATATCAAAAGCTAAGGATGGCAAAAAAACCCAAACTCAATGAGAAACCCGAAGTTTTTGGGGTGGCGGGGCATGCTTATCGGGTTACGGGGCGGGTTTCGGGGCAGTAACGGGGATTTTTATCAGGTTTTGGGCGGAGACGGGGCATAAGATCCCCAACCCGCCCCGCCCCAAAAGTATATATACATATAAAGCTATTATATTCATATATTGTTATGTTAAGATTTACGTAATAAAACCAATATTATCAATTTTTTGTTGTTTTGTATATTTGCAAGATTGTAAGTTGTGATTAGGAAAAACTTCTTTTGTGTAATGTTTTTAAAAAAAGTTTGATTTTTTAACGTAGGTATCATTATTTATGCTTAATTTGTTGAAAACTTATAAATGCTACTAATTAATATGTTATTAGCGTGTTGTTGATTTTTCATATTATTGCATGTAATCACATTTGTAAAAATATGGTGTAAAAATAACAATAAACAGAGAACAACATGTATTTTGTGGAGCATTGCGCTCGTAAAGACGCCCTGATAAGATTCCCAACGGGGATTGAAGCGGGTTTGGGGGAGCATCTCATCCAATGAAGCGCCCCGATAAAATCCACATTGAGGATCGAGGCGGGTTTGAGGCGTGGTTTGCTAATCGGGTTTGTGGATAGAGAGTGACCGCCCCGCACCATTGCCATTCCTATCAAGATGAATCGGTATATGTTTGGTATTTGATTACACGCAACTTTTGCCACAAGTAACACCATACGTGTAAGTTTTACAATACTAGTCTTTGATTGGTTGTTGGATATATGAAATCACTCAAAAAAGTATCGTGGTTTGTTTTGGAATAATTGTTTGACGGTGGTATATTAGATTGTTTGAATACTTTTTTTTAGTAAAGTGCAAAATATATCTATGTGGTTTATAAAATGACCGTCTCACGTTTGTCGTCAATACTTCGTGCAGATTTCATTCTTCCGTTAGTAAAATGAGGCATTATACATCCCTGAGGACCAACGGTGCAATTTTTTTTCCCGTTAAGTACTAACGTGGGTCTAACAGGAAAGATATTCTTATCTTTTTGCTTCCACAGAGATGTATGGTGAACCTTTGCCTTTTTAAAAAAAAATTACTTTTTCTTTATTTTTTTACTTAAAAAAATTAATTTTTTTCGTACGTTATTTTTCCGTTTGAGCTGAAGTATGGCCTCATTTTTAACTTGGCAAATTTTTTTTTAATATTCTACGAATTTTTTTTTAATTTCCTACGTAAAAAAATTTCGTACGTTTTCATACGTTATTTTACCAAGTAAAAAAACGTTGTTTTTGTACGTATTTAACCACGTAAAACACGTTATTTTTCATTTTTATAAAAAAGTAAAAAAAAGTTTTTATCCGTTTTTATATATTTTATACTTTTTTTTCGTTTTGATATGTTTTTGAACGGAGAGATGAAAAAAAATAACGTTGACTGCGCGAAAAACGGAAAAATAACGTACGAAAAAAAGTAATTTTTTTTATCAAGTAAAAAAGGTATGAAGAAAAATAACGTACGAATTTTTTTTTTCACTAGGAAATTAAATTTATTTTACCAAGTAAAAAATTGAGGCCATACTTCGACCCAAAAGGAAAAGTAACGTACGAAAAAATTAATTTTTTTTAAATGAAAAAAATGAGGCCATACTTCGACCCAAAAGATAATTTTTTTAAGAAAAAGTAAAAAAAAAATTTTAAAAAAAGCAAAGGTTCACTATATATCCTTCTGGAAGTAAAAAGAAAAGAATATTCTTCCTGTTAGACACACATTAGTACTTAACAGGAAAAAATTTGCACCGTTCTTCCTCAAGGATGTATGGGCCTCACTTTACTAACGGAGTGATGAAATATGCGCGAAATATTAACGCGGGACGTGATATGGTCATTTCGTATATTTTGCACTTTGCTATACTTTTTTAATGCCTGTTTCTGGCTTGTTTGTATATTGATGTTTCACATAAATCATCATTGTGGATATTGTATAGATTGATTCAAATTAAATGTATCTCTATGTTATGTGATATGGTTTTATAAAACATTTAGACGGATTAATATGACTTTTTGCATCCCTCATCTAGCTGTTCTGAGTTGTAACATTGTGGCACAATAAAGACTTTCCATCCTAACATAATTGGTTTAAGGGATATCTTTGTTGATGCTACTTATGATGAATCAGCTAATTTTAGGGATTAAAAAGTCGCATAAACCCATCAACTTTTTAACTAAACATATTTAATGTGAATGTGAAAATGATAAATCAGTAATGTGAATGCATGTTTCATTGCATGATCAATAACATGTCGATCGACAGCACGTTATATCATTCAAAGTTGTTGAGAATCGAATAAGATATGCGATATAAAGTTACAATTTGATAAAAGTTTTTAAAGTAAGTCTAGATATGATTAACAACTATTAACTGGGAAGCTAACATCATATTTAATTTGAATTGACTATATGATTGATTATCCATAAATCTGAAAGCAACTTACCACCAAATGTTGTCCACTAAACCCATGTTCTTGCATCGTGATGATATTTAGAGTATGAATGGGAACATTATTGGAAGCTTGCATTTATTTTCTTTGTACACCTAAATGAGAAAATGCATTCAATGCAAATCAATTAAAATCTTTTATTTTATGATAACATATATTGCAAATGTAAAAAGCAATTGAATACAGGTTGCAATAATATATCATTTTACTCGCATTATGAACTTGACCTGGTTTCCTATGAGAAAACAGAATAAAAGTAGATCGTATCATATGATGAAGAAAGGGCCGGTGTGGTGAGCTCATAATTCAAATCCTTACTTCATGTCTAACGTGAACAATATTTGGTTTCATCACGAATGCAGTCTATAAAAGGATGCAAAGAATCAAAGTTCGTCATAGTTTGTTTAGTACGATCAACATCGTCGAGACTAGTTTTTATATTTATATATATGATAATGACCGATTAAAACCTAAGTAAATGTACGGATGTCTATAGCAAATCAAGAGTTTATATACG